>JAODAL010022992.1:0-63595 GCA_025379985.1 Phyllomedusa bahiana
TTTACAAAAAATTAGCCCTTTTTTTAGCTTCATGGCATTATATTACATTGGCACTTTGTGGCATTGATGTTATACAGAGTTTCATTAGTTCTGTATTGCCCCACTGACACCAGGTCCATGTCTAATAATTCTGGATATCATCATTTGCTGTCCCCGCCAACATAACACCTCATGGACAGGGGATCCTCCAGATCACGCACATGGCCTTGACATACAGTAGAACCACATTGAGGATTGGAGTCTAAGAAACCCCCTGGTGCTCATCCTTTAACCCCTATACAGGTATCCGGTGTTCACTACAGAGGACTCCCAATTCACAACCCCCCAACATTGGCACCCATGACTACAGCTGATGTCCAGAGGCAGTACTAGGAGAGTAGGATAGAGGTGTAGACAGTCAGGCAAAGGATAAGGCTGTAGACTGGTTGCAAGGTCAACGGACAAGCCAAGGTCAGATACGAGGGGGGTACATTAAAGATTTCCCCTGACCCACTTCTATTTAACACAGGACTCTGAAACTGCACATGTGTAATGATATAAGTCTATATAGGTTATGTGCTAATTTGCAACTCAGAACTGATAATGGTCTTGATTTTACAGGTGCTGTAATGGTGTGAGGTTTTATAATGGACCCAGTGGAATACAGAGCGGTCATCAAGTTCCTTTACCTGAAAGGCTGCACGCCAGAGGAGACGTTTGATGAGATGAAAGAGGTCTATGGTGATGATTCCCCATCATATGATGTGGTCAAGAACTGGCATCGTCAATGTGGTTAGACTTCAGTGCAAACAGCTCCAATTCCAGGGCGCCCCCCACTCTGCTATTGATGAACACACCATCCAGCAAGTGGAGGTCGCCATTTTGGAAATCACTGTGTTACTATTCATCAACCAAGCCCAAAATGTTTGATTAGTGTGGGGACCATGGAAAAAATCATCCAAGACCATCTTCACATGCAAAAGGTATCCGTTCGCTGAGTTCCCCGGCTGCTCACACCTTTCCACAAGCAGGAACGAGTCGAATGCTCTCAGGCTCTATTGATGATGTGCCATGGAAACCAGGAGGACTTTTTCAACAGACTGATATACGGGATGAAAGCTGGGTCCATCACTATGATCCTGAGACTAAAGTCCAGTCAATGCAATGGAAGCATCATGACTCACCGCCTCTAAAGAAGGCCCGTGCCCAACCCTTCGGCAGACGAGGTCATGCTCAAAGTAATTTGGGACCAGCACGGAGTAGTATTGATGGATTTCCTAGCAAAGGGTACCATGATCACTGGGGCATGCTATGCTTTACTGTTGCGGAAATTGTAGGAGGCCATCAAAACCAAGAGACGTGGCATGCTCACCAAAGGTGTCCACCTTCTGCAAGTCAATACACCAACTCACATGTTGCCCAAAATGAAGCATGCTCCTGTGGGTTTGAAATTCTACCGCATCCCCCTCATTCACCCGACCTCGCACCATCAGACTTCCACCTCTTTCCAACAGTAAGTTATTTTTGAAGGGCAAGCACCCCAAAGCAACTGTTTACAGAATGTTGACTTCCTTCTAGCGCAGGGGTGTCAAATGGCGGCCCTCCAGCTGTTGGGAAACTACAACTCCCTGTCACGGCCTGCGCCGCTCCCCGGCCCGCGGGCCGCGGGCGCATCCGTGGTCCCCCTCCCCGGGGGCCCCACCGGGGCCGGGTGCCGCCGTGGCCGCGGGGCGAGCCGGGGGCTGCGTCTGCCGTGGACTTACCTGACCGCTCTCCTGTGCCGTCCGCCGCCCTCTGCCGGCCGAGGCGCGCGTGCCTGTGTCCTAAGGCGCGGGGCCCCGCTCGTTCCCGGGGATTTAAAGGGCCAGCGCCCTGATTATTGGTTAATTGCCAGGCGCTTCCCCCTACTTAAGGTTACGTCCCACAATCACTCCTTGCTGGATCTATGTTGCCCCGTGCCCTAGAGAAAGCGTTCCAAAAACATACTCTCGCCTTACCGTGTACCAGACCCCTTGCTACGTTTCTCAACTCCGAACCTCTGCCGCCTGCCCCGACCTTCCTGCCTGTCTACGACCACGAACCTCTGCCGCCTGCCCTGACCTTCCTGCCTGTCTACGACCACGAACCTCTGCCGCCTGCCCTGACCTTCTGCCTGCCCACGACTACGACTCTCGGACTACGATTCTGTACCACGCTGCACCTCGGCTGCCACCGCAAGCAAGTCACGTCAGGGGGGGACGACCTGGTAGCCTCACGCCGCAGCAAGTCCATCCTGCTTTGCGGCGGGCTCTGGTGAAAACCGGGGGCTACTTAGATTCCGTTCCCTGGCGTGGCTTAGCTATCATCGCTTGCGGTGGTCCGGCGGATCCACTACCCAGCCGTTACACTCCCATCATGCCCACTGTTATAGATTATACAAATGCATGATGGGAGTTGTCGTTTCCCAACAGCTGGAGGGCCGCAGTTTGACACCCCTGTGCTAGAGGAAATTTTGACTTGCCTAAATCCTTAGTCATGTTTTAAGGCTCTGCATTGGATCAGAAATTGGCTTATGGGAAAGCTACCTCCAGTAGGTGGTGCTAGAAACAGTTTCCTCCCTTTGGGAGGAGAGTGCATTTGCATATATTTTCCCAGGAGGCATTACCTCTAAGATTTCCTATACTAACTGGCAATCTCCACAAGAAATAATACACCGGAAAGCTTTGTGGTTATAGGAGATGTTTGGATAAAATACTGCCGCTAAAATGGTGGAGGCACTTACCTTCTAACGTCCTACTAATAAGAATAATGTTATGTAATATTGCATTTTGCTCAACCATCAGGAACAACTGAGACTGACGCATACCAGGAAGGGGGCAAGTATTTTTTTTTTTTAATTCATGGAAATGCAAGCAAATATTTTTCATAATTCTAAACCAGCCATTCATAATTACATTCACTTGGATTTCCTAAATTTATTCATTTTTTTCTATTAATTAACTCAAAGACGTCAGTGACTATTCCCTAGTTGTACAAACCTCTTCAGGGGTTCCTGCCTACACATTCTTTCCTGTAACAACCAGTTATAGTAAACATGAACTAGTTTATTGGCATAATGGGCCATTAGTATTTGCCCCCCAGGAACACTTTATAAACTCTTAAACAGACACTTTCTGTGGGCTAATAAGTACAGGCATGACTATGACGCCGTGTCCTTCAGATCTGCTATTCTGGCTGGATTATCAGTACATTGACTTCTTAAACAGCATACAGTATTTTATCAGTTGACCTTGTAACTGAAGTGACAGCTGCTCTAGGAGTCAATTTGTGGAGCTGTGAGGGGTTGTTGTTTCCATTCAATGACATAGAGAAAGAACACACTTTAGCAAAGTACCAGAGGATCCTCCAGTTTCTGAAACAGGATAGGTGCCACAGGCAAAGATGGTGGATCCACTGGGTCACGGCAAAGAATGACAACAACCACGCCAGGGAGTGTAATCAAGAGAGCCACCCTCTTGGTCTTCAGCAGATCCTGCCGCAAGGCAGGATGGACTTGGCTGTGGGGAACACCCAGGTCACTACCCTTGACATTGTACCTCGCAGTGAAGGCTGAAGTGCCAACAAGGTACAAGTGGGACAAGTGGAGTTGGCATTACAGGAACAGGTCAGGGCAAGAGAGAAGTCGGGAACATAGACACTGGCAAAAATACTCAAACGCTCAAGGAATGAACACCAACAACTGGCCTAGAGGAAGTTGAGAGGTGTCCAGAGATAGACCCTCGCGGAATGCCATTGGTTCCAGGAAAGTTGGGTGACGCGAGCTGGACCTGTAAATCAGAAAGGTACTGCTAGTATGCCCCCTAATTGGAGGACTATGAGCAAGCGGACGCAAAGACAGGATGGTAGCAGGGGAGGAGACCAGACACTGGCAGGGAGTGGAGAAGAGGTGACTTACATGCCAGGGAAGAGCAGCATGGACACATCCACACACCAAAACATGGACAGCAGTGCCTGCCATGACAACAGGCACTAAAAAGGCAAAAGAAAATCCTCAAATAGCTTGTGTGAGTCTTTATTCATCGTTATGTAATGTTTTCTGTACTAATTTGCGCTGTTCCTCCCTTTCTGCTGCCGAGCAGCAGTATTTCCCATTCAAAGCTGTTTCCTTTTACCCCATAAAGCTTCAGACTCCAGGATCTTTGCTGTGCTTCGTCTATCTTTCTCCCTCTCAACCTAGGTCTCAGTGCAGACCTGTTTTATCCTTATGTTGAAAGCCTTGGGAGGCAGCACTAAAAGGGTGTGGCATCAAAGGCTGCTCTAAGAAAGTCAGACCCCTGATCTCCTGGGCTGGATATGGAGCTACATCCTGTGTGTGGAGACAGAATTAAAGAGCTTCCTGTCATCAATTAGTTGATTTAGAACTTCAGGAAACCCAACAAAAAGTTATGAAAGTACACAACAAAAGTGCCTAAAATTGTGCCTAAAAGTGCTAAAATTGTTTAAGCCCTTAAGAAAAATGCCTGAAAAGTAGTTAATGACCAGAAATTTTTCTTAGTTTTTGCCTCCTTGCCTTTCAACAGGTGTAACTTTTTTATTTTTTCAATGACACAGTTGTATGAGGCCTTGTTTTATTCAAGACGAGTTGTACTTTATGGGGGAATAGTTTAAGTTCATTTATAAATAATTGCAGAATTTTTTTTCAATTTTTTAAAAACATTTTTTTTTCTTTTTTTTTTTTTACACCATTCACATTTCACACTTAATAACTTGTTAGATTAATTATACAGGTTATTACGGTCGTGTGAATACCTAATATGTGTAGGATTTTTTGTGTGTGTAATGTATGCACAATAATTTTTTATTAAATATTTATTTTTATTTTATTATTTCTTTTATTTTTTCTACACTTTTTATGTTTTTTTTTACTTTTTTTTTTAATCCCATGAAGGGATAACTGTTTTATTTATGTTTTTTACACTTAGTAATGTATTAGCATATTCATATATGCTAATACATTACAATCTGTGTCAGTTAGACATCGGCAGCAGTTAAGACAGTACACAGTCTGCCCTGACTGCAAGCTTGTTACACAGACTGGGCTACTCTAAGTGCCACATGTATGAAAACTGTACAGGTCTAAAATTCACTTTGTTTCCCATTGTATACAATCAGAGCACCCTCTCATTTTTCAAGAGCACTATATGAAATAAAAGGGGCGCTCTGATTAGTTGCTATGGGAAACAAAGTGAATTTTAGACCTGAACAGTTTTCATACATGTGGTCCTAAGTCTCCAGGGCTGACTGTGCAGCCATTCCCCGGCTCTGTCGGGTCACCGGAGTCCCGACCACCAGACAGAGCAGGGAAAGCCTTTGATTATGCCCCGGTCACTGACTGTATTTTGCTACAACTATGTGACAATGGCGGCTCATTAGACTCCAAGTTATGTATAGCCATACCATACAGATTACCATACAGATAGTGGATGCACCAATCAGTTCTACTATTTGGCCCCAGAACCCAGACTGATGCTGATCTTGGCAATTTTAAAATCAGTGAGACCTGGATATTGGTTCTAAAATCGACATTCTGTTAAAGGATGAAGCTTCAATTTAGGAGTGTACCATCTGAAGGTATTGTCTTCTGCTCTGTTCTGGGCTTGGTGTTATGGACCAGGCTGGACTAACTAGAGTGCACAAGCCACCATTTTCATCTAGTCCATAGGCAGTGTTCTCATGATGGCATACCCATTGACATCAGTTACTTACGGTAGCAGCTTCTTGAAGGGAATGACTTACTGCTTGGCAGAAGAATATCTGTGCCGCTGGCTGCAGCTCGAGTGTAATATCTGGAAAACCTCTTGGCCTTTGGTTATGTTGGTTTATTCACCACTGAATACTGGATGAAGAGATGAAGAACACAACTGTAATTATTAGTGTCAGGTTTTCAGCATCACTGTCTTACTGTAGAAACATCTATTTCAGTTGTCTGGTTTCATGTCCAAGTACAACCACGGACTGTACATTTTGTTGTCCATCCAATGATTCTTCTGTTCCTCTAACGGATAGAAGTTGGACATATAAGGTCAGTAAAAAATGCAACATTTTAGGTACATTAAAGGGATTGTGTCATCAAAAATGACTTATTGTTAAACTCACATCTTTATGCTCAACACATTTTTTGAAGAATTTTGGGTTATATATATTTTTATTTTTTTTCATATCACTTTCAATATTTTTTAATAATTCTTAAGTCCTGCAGTTTTCACTTTGGCCACTAGGCCTTATAATAGTCTAACACTTCCTGTTCTGTACAGAAAGATTTTCAGTTGTCTGCTCATTATCAGCACAAAGAGGGTCAAACTGAAAGGAGACACCAGTGTGAATAGATAACACAGGATCCACCAGTCACAAGAGAAGATAGTCACAGTTCACCCTTTCACCTCCCTGCACAGTGACTTCTTTCCAGGTCACAGAGCATGACTAGAGAATTCTCCTATAGGAGTGAATGGGACTGAGTCAGCCTTAAGTCTCCTATGTGCATGAAGCTACTATAAAGCATCTCTCTGACTGCTGTTAAAGCAGTGCAAACAAGGCATAGTGGCCAAAGTGAAAACTACAAGACTTAAGAATTATTAAAAAAATATTGAAAGTGATATGAAAAATTTAAAAAAACTACCAAAAATTCCTAAAATATGTGTTTAACATAAAAATGGGACTTAAACAATGACTCATTTTTGATGACACATTCCCTTTAACAGTATTTTCTCACAACAGTGATTAGCTTTGAAAATGTAGAGAAAGGCAAATGAAGACTGTTACCAAATACATTGCTGTTTTGATTTTCCTTTGTTCAGGAGATAAAGATGTTTTTATCTGCTACTAGTGTACACAAGTTTCTCTAGGTTACCAACCACCTCTTCCTGCCCTTTCTCTTATCTGATTGCTCCACAAGCTGCTGTCCGATCATGGTAAGTCACTCCCTGCTGATTCATATTTCTAGCAGAGCAGTTTATTTACCCTTGTTAATGGCAAGTTTTTTTTCTTAGAGCATTGTAGCTTTGTGCACTACAGATTATAAACCTCCTTCACTTCGTCACTGTAACAGGATCAGGTAGGAATAGCAGAGCTGATATGTCAATGACTGCTATAGACCTACCCACAGCCTGAACAGATAGTGTGAGTCTAAAGCTAGCTGTGGCTCTGTGAAATAGCATGGTGAGACAACCCCTTTGGTATAGAAACAGGGCTAAGTAGATGAATTTTTTTTGAGTAGCAAGCCTAGAAGACCTGGTGAGAATTTTAAAAATAAAACATTTCTAACCACTTGATGACGAAGCACTTTTCACATTTTTGGTTTTCAATTTTTCTTCCTCGCCTATTGAGAGACATAATTTTTAAATTTTTTCATCTACATAGTTGTATGGCTGCAGTGTCAGACTGCCCCACCGGAGGATCGGAGGATCCTCTAGTGGGCCCTGGGTCTGACACAGTGGGGCCTGCCAGGCTCCCATAGTGGTGAGGTCCCACCGCGGCCCCGTACTGCTGAACTGGGCAGCGGTGTAATGAAGTGACATCATCGAGCCGGATTTCGCCCCACAATTACGAAGGCAGCAGTGCAGTGGAGAGGTGCGGGGGGCGTCAGCTCGCCGTCACCATAGAAACTAATTATTCACGGCGAGTAAACGCGGTAAATAATGTGAATGTCACTTTCTCCCCCCTCGGAGTATTCGCCGAGCGGGGAGAAGAGACGGAATCCATAGTTCTCTATGAGAACGGTGGATTACCGTAATGACAGGGACGGATTGGAGCCGTACTGCAGCGCAAATACGGTGCGCAGTACGGCTGGAATCAGTCCCAGAAATAGCCGTGTGAACGAGGCCTTTTACTCAATACTTTGTGTTATAGCTTTTGATATATTTTTATTTGGGAAGGGGGAAATATATCTTTAGATCTTTTATGTTCACCACCGGTGTCCTTCTGCAAATAGGTGAGGGAGAGTCAGAAGCCCCAGCGCTCCATCTTGATTACAGATTAGTGTTATGATGTCATCACATAGGTCTGTATAAATTGAAGCGAAACCTAGCGGGGACACCGTACAGGTGGCGGAGAGAAGGAAACATAGTGGGCCCCTAAAATAAACTCCTCTCGTGGGCCCCAGGCACCCCAGTCTGACACTGTATGGCGGCTTGTTTTTGTGGAACAAGATGTACTTTTTAACTATGCCATTGACAGTACAATGTAATGTACTAGAAAAAAAAAAAAATTTTAAAAGTGGGTTGAAATGTGAAAAAAACAGAATTGTGCCATTTTTTGCGGGGGTTTTGCATTTACAAAAGTATCACCTCTTTGGGAACAAGACAACATCTTATTTTTCAGGTCGCTAATTCCAAGAAACCCAAATTTTTTTGTTTTGGCATTTGTATTCTATTAAAAAAAATTTTTTTTTTTTTTTTCTATTTTTTGCATCTTTTTGACTACTTTTTATTCCATTTTTTGGGGATGTCAAATGAGCAAAAAATGCAGTTTTGAATTTTTTTCTTCTACAGTGTTCAACATACGGGATAAATGATGTTACATTTGAATAAGCCAGACTTTAACAGATGCGATTATACCAATTATCTGTAACTTTTATTTATTTATTTGTTTGTAAAATGTCAAAAAGGGAGTGATTTGAATTTTTTATATTTTTAAATTTTTTTATACTTTTAAAACTGTTTATTTCATTCAAGTGCCATGGTCGCAATCGCCACAGGATCGAAAGGATTTAACAGCAGGGATCTGGGTTGGCTCTGATCCCAGCTGTTAACAGCGAGTGTGAGTTGTACCTCCATCCTAGTAATTGCCTGGTTTAATGGTTAATATCAGGAACAGGTTTTTTTCTTTTGTATCTTCATCCTCCCTTCAGTTAAAATTTTCATTTGCACAATTTTCTGTGCAATGCTACTGCAGGAGATTTGAACACTTGTTGCTGGGTTCCAAAGAATTTTCTACCTGGATCAGTTTGATGACTTGAATCAAAGTCAAATTTGACCCAAATCCAAGCGCCCAAAAACAACTGTAACCATAAACCTGTGTTACGTTTAGTGGTTTCTTTGGGGGGTTTACTGACCAGTTCGGCAACGCAATGCTTCTGTAGGGACCTAAATTACAGTCTGGCATCCAATCACCTCTGGTTACTTTACCGGTCTAGTGTTATGGTAACCAGAAGTGATGTCGAACATCATATCTGACGTCACTAAGGCCATGTTCACATGGCTTAAAATGGGCCGTATTTCGGTCCGTAATTACGCGCCGAAGTGCGCCAATTACGGGCCGAAAACGGCCCATTCATTACGGAAATTTTCACAGTTCTCATAGAGAACTATGGATTTACGTCTCCTCTCCCCCGGGCGAAGACGCCGGGCGGGGAGATAATTGACATTCACTTTCTAGCGGCGTAAAACGCGCCGCTAGCAGTGATTGTCTATGGCCGGCGAAGTGCCGGCCCCCCGCTCACTTCCCCCGCTCCCCGCCCCCGCCACACGGCGTAATTGCGGGCGTAATTACGTCCCGCAATTAAGCCGTGTGAACACAGCCTAACAGTTACCATAACATTGACCATATGGTGAACTTCTTTGGTTGACTGGTGAAACTGCTGTATGCTCTCGGCGACCGTGCTGCAATCTTCTTACAGCCTCAGCCATCTTTATGTAGAGCAACAATTCTTTTCTTCAGATCCTCAGACAGTTCTTTGCTATGAGGGGCCATGTTGAATTTCCAGTGACCAGTATGAGACAGTGTGCTCCGCATTTCCATCTGAGACCTTGTAAGGCCATGTTCACACGGCTTAAAATGGGACGTATTTCAGTCCGTAATTAGGCTCCGTACTGTGCAAATTACGGCTGGAATATGTCCCAGTCATTACGGTAATTCACAGTTCTCAGAGAACTATGGATTATGTCTCCTCTCCCTGCGGGGGGAGATAAGTGACAGGTCATTTACTGGCGGCGTGTACGCGCCACTAGTAATGATAGTCTATGGGCCGGCGAGGTGCCGGCCCCGTGCTCCCGCCCCCGGCCACACGGCGTAATTGCGGGGCGTAATTACGCCCCGCAAATAAGCCATGTGAACCCAGCCTAATACTAGTGAGTCACATGACATTATGGAGAGAAAATGGCAACATGAGCACAATTTGTCCATTTTCACTTAGGGTTGTAGTCACTTTTGTTGCCAGCGGTTTGGACATTGATGGTTCTGTGCTAAGTTATTTCGAGGGCACACCGAATTTACACTGTTATACAAGCTGTACACTGACTACTTTACATTATATCAAAGTGTCAGATCTCAGTGTTGTCCCGTGAAAAGATAGAATACAGTATTTACAAAAATGTGAGGGTGTATTTTATTTACAGTCTATATTGTGAGACAGTGACAGGCGAGGTTATTGGGGGAGGATATGTTTCCTCCTAGAATACTCTCCCCCAAATCTATGGTGGGACCCTCCCTTTAACTTAAAGGGATTCTTTCTACTTTCTGGGCTGCATGTACATCTTCCAGTAAGACTATGAAGTCCTTGATGACACCTAGATAAGCGCGCCCCCTCCATGCACCGTAGATAATTGTTCTTCCATCCAGATGACATTGGAGCTCTTATCTGATATGGGAAGCAGAATTCCTGGACTAGTCCTGACACAGACGCAATGCACCATGTATGTTTTTCTGGAATGTTCCTTTATAATAACATTGTTACATTATAGCTAACAGTGAACATTGAAATCCACCTCAGCACCAACTGGGAAGCCAGGATTCTGGGATAACACTTTACTGATAAAGGGGAACTTAAATCAATAGGATAAATAACCATTATACAGACAATGCCCCTCATTAGAAGTCACTTACTGAATATGCAGCAGCTGAGATGTATGATGAGGTTCTGAAGCAGCTGGAGTGTATTATGATGTTCTGCAGCATCTGAGGTGTATTATGTTCTGCAGCATCTGAGGTGTATTATGAGGCTCTGGAGCAGCTGATGTGTGTATTATGATGTTCTGCAGCGGCTGAGGTGTATTATGAGGTTCTGCAGCAGCTGAGGTGTATTATGAGGTTCTGCAGCAGCTGAGGTGTATTATGAGGTTCTGCAGCAGCTGAGGTGTATTATGATGTTCTGCAGCAGCTGAAGTGTATTATGAGGTTCTGCAGCAGCTGAGGTTTATTATGAGGCTCTACAGCAGCAGAGGTGTATTATGATGTTCTGCAGCAGCTGAGGTTTATTATGATGTTCTGCAGCAGCAGAGGTTTATTATGAGGTTCTGCAGCAGCTGAGTGTATAAGTTTCTGCAGCAGCTGAGGTGTATGATGAGGTTCTGCAGCAGCTGAGGTGTATGATGAGGTTCTGAAGCAGCTGAGGTGTAATATGAGGTTCTGCAGCAGCTGAGGTGTAGTATGGGTTTCTGCAGCAGCTGAGGTGTATTATGATGTTCTACAGCAG
Source organism: Phyllomedusa bahiana (assembly GCA_025379985.1). Taxonomy (NCBI): domain Eukaryota; kingdom Metazoa; phylum Chordata; class Amphibia; order Anura; family Hylidae; genus Phyllomedusa; species Phyllomedusa bahiana. Next base: position 11,426 of record JAODAL010022992.1, read on the forward strand.
CTGAGGTTTATTATGAGGCTCTGCAGCAGCTGGGGTGTATTATGAGGTTCTGCAGCAGCTGAGGTGTATATGAGTTCTGCAGTAGCTGAGGTGTATTATGAGGTTCTGCAGCAGCTGGTATATTATGAGGTTCTGCAGCAGCTGAGGTGTAGTATGGGTTTCTGCCGCAGCTGAGGTGTATTATGCTGTTCCGCATTAGGTGAGGTGTATTATGCAGTTCTGCAGCAGCTGGGGTGTATTATGATGTTCTGCAGCAGCTGAGGTTTATTATGAGGCTCTGCAGCAGCTGGGGTGTATTATCATGTTCTGCAGCAGCTGGGGTGTATGATGAGGTTCTGCAGCAGCTGGGGGTGTATTATGAGGTTCTGCAGTAGCCTAGGTGTATTATGTGTTCTGCAGCGGCTGATGTGTATTATGAGGTTCTGCAGCAGCTGAGGTGTATTATGAGGCTCTGCAGCAGCTGAGGTGTATTATGTGTTCTGCAGCAGCTGAGGTGTATTATGAGGTTCTACAGCAGCTGAGGTGTATTATAAGGCTCTGCAGCAGCTGAGATGTATTATGAGGTTCTGCAGCAGCTGAGATGTATTATGAGGTTCTGCAGCATTTTGGCTACAGCAAGATTGCATAGTTTTAAATAGGGCGTCTTTCGGATCAAAAATTGAAATGTCAATTCTTTGAATGGATCCAAAAGTGCTCCCTTGTAGTGTGTCCTCTGCCTCGTGCACCTTCACAGCCGACATTCACCTCTCTCATCAATGGGCCGTGGTTTCCATGTCACTTATTCACAATGACGCCATTTATCCACTCACCACAGCAGCCACCAACAGTTCATAAACTGTATTTCAGAAAAACCAACACCTTTGACCCACAAGCTAATAATCATCCTTCATTGCAACTCGGATAAAATGCACTTTTTACCAATGACAGCAATAAGGAATAAGTGTGCAGACAGCCTATCACACACCTTATAAACTCACCAAGCCAGCTTACCACACGTGACTTCCTATATGAGGTAAGGCCCTGAAAGTAGAAAGTGGTCATAATAATGTGACTTGACTGTGTATATATTGGTCTCCTGCCTCCCTTTACACAGATTTGATAAAATTACAGCTGCATACAACCACCTCTAGGGGGTGCTCCATATATATGTTTATACAGGTAGTATTGAACTCAGTACTGCACCTAGTGGTGGATGCAGTAAAATGCTATGACTGCCTAAGAATTAGCAGGCCCGTTGTCTGGCTGTGTGGTGGGTACGCCATAGGCTTTAGGACCAGTGTCTCTGTAGCACATATTACATTTTTCATAGCCCTTCTGCTATACCACATATTCCAACTTTTTCTGGTTACTATGTCAGGGTGCCATTTATATGTTTGTGGTCATCATATTGTCATTTCACTGTATTAAGGACTTATTTTCTTCCAAACCACATGGGACGGTGTCTGCTCGGTGTCTCTCCCTGTACTGTGCGTTCAGTTTTCCAAAGCTAATGGCCGGACTTTTTGGACCACAATAAGTAAATCCCTGCAGCTCTGATCCCCGCCCCCGCTTGGTAGCAGAAAACTGTAATTTAGCTGACGTGCCGGGGCCTATGCCACACTTGGTTAACCAAAGAAATGTAAAAATTCAAGCTGGCACATCTGTTTAGAAATAGAATACAATAGTATCCATCTGTATTACATAGACTATGAAAAGAACAGCTGGCCATTGGCACGAGTTGTGGGCAGTCTCTGAAAGGGGTTGTCTCGCTACAAAGATCAGCTTTCAACATGTAGGGAACACTAAATGAAGACTTTTTCCAAATATAATACGTTATTCATTTTTTCTGTTAAGGAGCTACAAGTGATTTTATCACCTTCTGTGTCCTCTCTGGTTCCCCAAGTGACCGACCTGTGTACTTCTCCTCCCACTGCTGTTTGTTCTATCTGAAAGCAGGGAGTGACGTCACCACACAGGTCGCGGCAGCACAGAACTCCTGACAGTGAGAGCTTGTTTGTTATCTGATCTTTCATTCAAAAGCCAGTAATTATTGCTGTTTACTTTACCTCAGAAACTTCCCTGGTCCTGACAACATGAGATTTATCTAATTACCAGGAGCTCATATGCTAATTACAGACAGTTTAACCAGGAAGTGACAGAGCAAAGCAGCATTATTTCATTCATGCATCCTATGAAACTTTTAGACAAAAACTTTAAGGCCCCGTTCACACGGCGGTTTTGACCTCGTCGAACCTCGCTGCAAACTCGCGGCTCCTGACGCGGGTTTGCGGCGCGGGCGCTGGCCGGGGTCTCGGCGCGAGTGTGGCGTGGTTTGGGGCGCGGCTTGCACTGAGGGTTTGCCCCCATGCAAATTAATATAAGGGGTTGGTGCCGTGTGTGGTGCGCGGCTTGCCCCCTACTATTTATTTGCATGGGGGCAAACCACACAGAGCACTCCCTGTCAAGAATTGACAGGAGAGTTCTCCACACGCGCGGGTTGGGCCGCGGCCCCGAAGCCGCGGCCAAACCCGCGGCATGTGAATGTTAACGCAGTTTCCCATAGGAAACCATGTTAATAAACTAGGCACGATTTGCCCGTGGTTTTGGCCGCTGGAACCGCGTCGGAACCCGCGGCCATAACCGCGGCCAAATTCGCCGTGTGAACAGGGCCTAAGTTGTCGCGACTCTTCCCTAATGCAACAGGGATGAGCCAGAATTGATTTTACCTTACCTGATAATCAGCACCAGCTGTGTCTGGCAGCCACTTATCTCCGGCCCTTTAGGCTATGTCTACATGGAAGATATATTAACAAGAGCAACCACACAATGCCTGGACCTTAACCCTAATACACTATATTACCAAAACAAGGTACCAGAAATAATTCAATAAAAAACGTAAAAATCCATATCTTTATTATCAAATAGATAAAAAATAAATCACATATAACACAATATAATAATTAAAAGACCGAAAATGTAGCCAATAGGAAGTAACAGCACCGACCAAAGTAATTATTAATTTCACAAGTCCATAATAAACATCTTAATCATAAAAAATACTATAGCGTTCATTAGTATGTTTATAAATATATGAGAAAATGAATAATAAAATGCAACGTGCATGTCATATTGTATAGATAATATAAAGCCAGCACCTTCTGGGGTAATTTATCATTATGCAATAGCGTTATTTGTGATGTGTACTTACATGCATTTTTATAGGGTGTGTTTTCTTTTGGATCTGATTGTATTGGTTTCACACTGCTAATTGTTTTGACCTTATACTAGAACATCTTTTGTTCTTATATGCACTTCACTATATTTATATGATATTGACTTGCACATTTTGTATTTATATACACTTTATATTATCTATACAATATGACATGCACGTTGCACTTTATTATTCATTTTCTCATATATTTATAACCATACTGATGAATGCTATAGTATTTTTTATGATTAAGATGTTTATTATGGACTTGTGAAATTAATAATTACTTTGGTCGGTGCTGTTACTTCCTATTGGCTACATTTTCGGTCTTTTAATTATTATATTGTGTTATATGTGATTTATTTTTTATCTATTTGATAATTTTTTATTGAATTATTTCTGGTACCTTGTTTTGGTAATATTATGTCTACATGGAACTTGTTTTACAGTCGGATTTTATGAGGATTTAGGCCTGTATGATTTTTGCCGCTCGGGTGCCATTTTTTTTGCGCACATTTGTAGCGTTAGAACGAGCCTAAATCTATGAACCTGTTCTACTGTGGGTTTCTAGCTACTAAGCGACAAATCAGGCTCAGGTAAACCACATGTAACTTGGTCTAGCTGTTCCAGCAGTAATGCGCCCAGTTTTACCGCCCTTCAGTCATAAATGTGTAGAATCATGCGGTTGTGGTGCGACACCTCCAGAACGCCCCCTGATCTCAGACGCATTACAAAGTGCCGTGGGCGCCGCAAAATGCGTCTAATTTTGCAGTGCACCTGCTCATAAATCTAGAAAACAGGGCTGCGCCAGTTTTTGGGCTGAAAGGACACCAGAATACTGGGGTAGCTCAGTACCTACATGTCGCCCTTAGTATTTAGATTCTGCACAAAATCCGACAGAAAAGCATCCCCATAGACCTCAATAGAAAATCAGAGCTGTAGTCTAAACAGCTCAGATTTTCTGAGGTTGGATTTCAAAAAACTTAGAACATGTTCTATAATCCACCACCGAAAAACAGTGGATAATAGTAATGTTCAATGTGGGCCGGCCGCAAACCGGCTGCAAGATCCACGCAAAAAAAAGCGGTTAAAAAATGAAAACCAATAGCAGAGGCGTAACTTCAAGCTCTTGGGCCCTAGTGCAAAAAGTGAAATGGGGCCCCCTAGTTACCATGCGCCATTAACATTACTGATGTCTTCTTATGCGGCAAGTGGGCTATTGGGCCCCCTCAGGCTGCAGGGCCCGGTAGCGACTGCTACCGCTGCACCCCCTGTAGCTGCGCCCCTGACCAATAGTTAAATACTGATCGGATTCTATAACAGAATCCGACGATATTTTACTTTTGCCGTGTAGACAGTGCGCGTGGGATCTGATTCTGATGCGTCTTTCAGATCTGTTCAAAGAATTGTCATGTCAGTTCTTGATCCCAAAGACACAGCAGGAGCCGCAGGAGCCCTATTTAAAACTATAGGGTGCGTTCCAGCTGCAGCCGAAATGCATCCAAAAATGCACCTGAGTGTTGGATGCATTTTGGATGTGATTTACACAAAATGGATCCAAAAACGGATCCAACACGTCGTGGATCCAACACCTTGGACATTTGTAGTTTATTTCTATTATTTAGTTATTTTATGTATTAATCTATATTTTATTCCATTTCATTTACTCTGTTAGTTCTATAGGAACTTTGTTATATTTTACATATAGATATTGGGCTGTATGAATGAAAACTGCCTAGGTGTAAGTTTTAACTCCGTGTTACATCCACTTTTTAGATCCGTCTCTGGGACCGACAGAGACCCAGACACGGATCTAAACAATTAGCAGTGAGTTTATCACTGCGGGCTATGAGGAACGCGCAGCGGCGTTCACATGAGAGATCGCCGCTGTGTGTTTCCCTCCTGCATGTCGGCTCCGTCTTTCAAAGAATTGCATGTCAATTCTTTCAAAGACGCAGGAGAGAAACACGCAGCTGCGATCTCTCATGTGAATCAGAGCCGTCTTATCAGCATTATGGGCTCCTGGGCAGAACACTGCAGTGGGCCCTGCCCAAATACAGGACATCACACTAGGTCATGCCTCTAGCCCCCCCAAGCACACCCATATTATCACACCACTTATGTCTGGACATGGCCAGCCTGCAGCCTACAAGACTATTTGGCAGGGCAGGGAGCCTTTGGCTTCCTCCTCCACCACCATGCATGTCCCAAAAACACACAGTTAAATAAGCAAAGCAACCAAGGGATCCATGGTTTGTTTCTTGTATTCCTGGGACGTACATAGACCCACAGGGGCCCCTATACTTGTGGGGCCCCCGGGCAACTGCCTAGTGTGCCCAATGGAAAAGATGGCCCTGATGTGGATTCCGCTGCGTATTCCTCATTGCCCGCAGTGATAATCTCACTGCTAATGGTTAGATCCGTCCCTGGGTCCGTGTGAACAACCACTAAAAGTTTCTTTGTTGCCCATAGCAACCAATCAGAGCTCTCCTTTCATTTCATATAGAGCTCTGGAAAAATAAAAGCTGCACTCTGAACACTGTCCAGTCTTACTGCTGGACAGTGTTCATACATAGGGTCCATTGTGCATATTCATCTTGTTTTTTTTTTTGTCAGATTCAGAATATCATTCAATATCTTTTTGTATTCCTAATATGTCTTTCATTGATTTTTTATATTTACCTGTCGGTCTCTGAGACTAGCCTTTCCATTTCACGCCCAAAAGATTGATCATTATCCTAAACAGAAGCTGTTACATCCAGTCACTTAAAATGGCTGTTAGCTTTTCTGTTATATATCTTGGGGATTGCCAAATATCTTTAAATCTCACGACAAAGATTAGCTTTCAACATATAGGGACAGGAAATTGAAGACTTTTTCTAAATACATTGGTCTTTTTCGTGATTTTACCTTGGACAGGAGATAAGAGATTTTATCTGCTCTGAGTGCACACACGTGTCTCTAGGTTACTGTCCATATCTCCCTTCCTTATTAGACAGAGAGCAGGGATTGACGTCACCATGGACGGAGCTCACTCAGGAGCAAACTCTTTGGGCAACATGTATGAACGGGGCTGCACCAGAAGTCTGGCGTCTTTTCAGCCCGACATCTAGCGCAGCCCCGTTTGCAATAGTTTGAAACCTGCCGCACGCCAATATCAGGCGCATTACAGAGCGCCCGCGGCACTTTGTAATGCACCTGATTTTGGGGGGCGTGCGGGAGGTGGGGCGCACTAGAACCATACGGAGCTAAAGATTTACAGCTTCAGTACGGCAATTCCAGGTGCATTACTGCTGGAACCGTTAGAGTACCTTAAAAGTGGTTTACCTGAGCCTGAAGCGCCTTAGCGCTAGAATGCACCTGATTTATGACCCGCAGTAGACCGAGTTCATAAATCAAGCACATTCTACACTATTTATATGCGCAAAAAAATTGCCGTCGAAATGGCAAAAATCATACATGTTGCCCTTTATCTCTAACAAGATCAGCTTTTGTTTACAATTGTTTTCACTCCTCGAAGCACTTGTAGCTTTGTTTACTGAAGATTAAATCTCCTGCACTTATGTCTTTGTAATGTCTCAGCTAGTTATGGAGGTGCTAAATATGCTAATCACTGCTATAGACCCCACCATAGCCTGACGAGGCAGATTAAGTGAAAAGTTGCGTGTGATTCTGTGAAACAGGATGCTGAGAAAACCCCTTTAATCCTGTCTTTAAGCTCGGTAAAAGTTTCAAAGGAATGCTGGGTATCTGCTGTGGGGGAAAGGGCATTATCCAGCTTCCCTGGATGCTGGATAGCCTATCCATCATCATTTCCAATACAATAGGGAGGGGGCCGGGAGGGAGTGAAGAGAACTTAGCTCTCCCTCAGTGTACATGCCCCAAATGCCATGGGAGTCTCCACAGCTAGACTATACAGTCTAGCTGCAGGGCAGGACCCCTGCATTCAGCATCTCACAACTCTTTACTGGTGCCATTCCAATTGAACAGCTGTCAGAAGCCAATTTAGGTATAGACTGTGGGACAGCAGGAGACTTGCTGTCTCTCCCGGGAGGTTGGGAGATCTCTCCTATTTGCAGGAGTCACCCACACCTTCTGGAAGAGTTTGCAAGTACTTTTTTTGTACTTGAATAACAAGGTTGTGGCTTTCTACTACCCACTATGTGGATTCTCTGATATAAGGTGCTATTATTCATACCTCCAGTTGTTGCTACTTCATCAGATAGAGGCCCATCTCATTTTGCTGTAAATTTAATTTATGTCTCTGCCCTTGTGCTTCAAGATACACCGCTGGACAGTTGCGAAAACTTTGTTGTCAAGTTTATGGGATTTTGAGGGGTATTTCAAGATGGGTTGGAGAAACCAGCCATGATCAAACGAAAAGGCCATCTTCTCTCACTGTCCATGTCGCCCCTTCTCCTCATGTCACCTATATATGTGGAGGCCAGTCTCATGTCCTCTCCATAGGTCCCATGATTTGGTCGTATGACTATATGCCCAATTCACTCTAGCACTAGACATGAAGTTACATTGGAGATTATGTGACTGCGGCTATTGGCCGCATTACTAATGGTGCCCTCAAGGCTCTGGGTGGTGACAACCATTTTCCTAACCCAGAAATCTGTTAACAGCTGTTGTCAATCCCCTTCCCCCATACCTCTTTACATTATACATCGTACTACAAAGGGCGACAGAGAAGAAAGCTTCTGCCACCTAAAAGAGATAAAAATCTGCGCTCCCTCCTAGTGCATGATGGGAGTGATTTTGAAAAAAATTAATTGTGACCGGCCCATTGACGTTCATATCAATTACACCAGAATTTGGTTGTTATTATCATCGCTGTAAAGACGTCATAGGTCTCGGATCCATTATTATCAGTATGAAATGTCACCGAGCGCCCACATCTGACTTTAGGTTCGAATGCACATGATGATCCTGTTACCGAAAACAATTTAAAGGAATATTCCAAAGCTTGAGGCGAATCTGGAACAAACACATTTCACGGCTCCTGGATCCTGCAGGGGTTAAAAATATGAACCTTTCCAGTATTAAGCCTGAGCAGGCTTCTCTTAGATCTCCTTCCCTGTTCCATCTGACATGCATTCGCACAGTAATAATGACCAGGACTTGGCGGGGCGCCATGTACCACATGCAGAACGAGGCGCACATCAAACTGCAGCATGGAGCTCTCGGCTTTACTGGTCAAGCGCTACCAGTGGGAGAGATGGACGGGGGATGGAGGGACAGAGTCCTGGGACTTTACACAGCAGAGGCTTCTCACAGACCTACACAAATAACATTTCCTTCACCATGAACAGAATGTAGACAGCTATGCTAGAAAAACAAGACCGCACCAAAACCGGAATGCTGCTCTCAGCTGAAGCCTGTATATATGAAACACATGTACATGTATACTAGCCTTGCACCCCTTCAGTAGTACCTGACAAAAACCCCTTGATTCCTTTTCAACAGTACCAGACAAATGCCCCTCAATACTAGTGACCACATGTACCTTTAATAGTACCAGCCAAATACTGCTTTAGTAGTGCCAGTATCGTACCCGTTTAGCAGTACTAGCCAAATAATTCTTGATGCCCCTTCAACAGTACAAGCCAAATGCCCCTTGATGCCCCTTCAACAGTACCAAACAAATGTCCTTTGATGTCCCTTCAGCAGTACTATCCAAATGCCCCTTCAACAAGACCAGCCAAAACTCCTTGATGTCCCTTCAACAGTACCAGTCAAATGCCCCTTCAACAGTACCAGTCAAATGCCCCTTGATGTCCATTTAACAGTACCAGCCAAATGCCCCTTCAACAGTAACAAATGCCCCTCAACACTAGTGACCACATGTACCTTTATTAGTACCAGTCAAACACTGCTTTATTAGGGCCAGTCTCATACCCGTTCAGCATTACCAGACAAATGCTTCTTGATGCCCCTTTCAACAGTACCAGCCAAATGCCCCCTCAACAGTACCAGCCAAAACTCCTTGAATTCCCTTCAACAGTACCAATCAAATGCCCCTTGATGTCCATTCAACAGTACCAGCCAAATGCCCCTTCAACAGTAACAAATGCCCCTTCAACAGTAGTGACCACATGTTCCTTTATAGTAGTCATCAAATTCTGCTTTAATACAACCAGTCACATACACCTTCCAAAATACCAGCCCCTTCAAAAATAGCATGTCCCTTTCATAGTACCATATTGCAAAATACTGCTTTAGTAGAACCAGTCATGTACCCCTTCAACAGTACCAGCCTAAAGCCCCTTCACCATGTCCCTTAAATTGCACAAGCCAAATACTGCTTTAGTAGAACCAGTCACGTGTCCCTTTAACAGTTCCAGCCACATGCCCATTTACTAGTAATAGCCAGGCTCGGACTGGCACACAGGGGAATAGGGGAAAGCCCCGGTGGGCCCTTGAGCATGATAGACATGGAGATATTTTTTAACTGCATATACAGCCTCAGAAGAGGCAAAAAAGCAGCTAAAGAAAGACAAAAAACAAGAGGCAGAGTATAGGAAGCATGCACAGTTATTTACAGTGGCTGTAAGGTGAGACCCTAGAATAAGCTCCACCGGTGGGCCCAGAAACAGCTCAACTGGTGGCCCCTAAAATCAACTGGGCCCTAGGAGCCCCAGTCCAACACTGGTAATAGCCAAATATCCCTTGAATTATACCATCACTATTCCATTTTTCTAGTAGCAGCTACTTGACCCTTGACCAGTATCAGTCAAATGCCCCTTTATTAGCACCTGTCATGTACTCCTTTAATTGAATCAGCCATGTGGCTCTTAAATACTATAAACCAAATGCTCCTTTAGTAGCACCAGTCATGTGCCTCTATAATACTGCAAACTACAGTACCAGGTACATTCCCCTTTGTTAGTATCAACCAAATGCTAGTGGGCCCCTGGGCATTGGAGGCCTGGAGATGCTATTCAGGGAGAAAAGCAGAGAAAGAGAGGTGCAAGAGCCATGTGCAGTAGCTGTAGTTTTGGCCCCAAGAATCAACTCTGGTGGGTTCCAAGCACTGCAGTCCGACACTGTATTAGGGCCCTGTTTGGTTTGACACTGGTTTGACCAAGGCTGAAAAAAATGTTTTCTCTAACTCCACCCATAACCCTAAGATAGGTTCAGGGTTTTCAGGGTGTTTCAATGGTTAACTTACCCATTAGTTTTCTCCGAGCTGTCACTTCCACTGTGACCATCCAACCTCATGGAAAGCGGAGGCAATGTCGGATGTGACTTCAGATGAGGCATCTCATGTCCAATATCGTTTATGGTTCCCAAAAATATACGGGTGACCTATGGAAACTGTAAGTGACATCGGAATGGAAGTGATGCCTCGGTGGGAGTGATGCTGCAAGATTAAATCCTAACCCTAAACCCAATTTAGGGTTGATCATCTTTGGGCGATTTTGGCCAAAATTTGATTTGATCAAATTGCATAGATTCAGGTCAATGTCAAAACACCACACCAGTAGGTAAGGATGCTGCTTTCTTATTTTGGGCTAATCTTCATTGACTTGGCATCTTCCTGCTGCTTTTGGTTAGGAATTTTCCACAGAAATTTTGACCTGTGTGTCTGCACATTGTTAGCCACTGACATTGGTATTTGGGTCAAAGCCCCACTCATCAGGGTAATGGCTGCTATTAGACTGTGATAACGCTCTATGTCAGACTGCAGAATTTTATATAAGACGACATCTCAGGGACTTATATGGAAATGCCGGCTTAGACAACATCCTTGAATTACAACTGCCCCGGGGGTCACTCCCTCCACACCCGGGGTTATACTTAAATTAAAATGAGAGCGATTATATCAATTGTGAGCAAAGAACGCTGTGACTCCGAATACCGGAACCTCCATCCTGCCAGGTGCCAGTCATTATGTCTCTATTACTTACATTTCATTTTATACTGATGAAACCATACATTTCTTCTATGGAGAGTAATGAAATGTCACCCCGCTTTCCCGATTATGCAATTATCCTGGAGTAAGGATTGTGCTGATGCATAACGAGGATGATATGTGTTTGACAAGTCTAGGAAAGCTGTCATAAATATATAATACAACTCTACTACAAGATAGTTATAGTGTATCCTCAAAAGCAGGCTTGGACTGGCCTACAGGGAAGCAGGGGAAACCGCCAGTGGGCCACTGGGCATGGCAAGACTGGGACTGCTTTTTAGGGAGAAATGCAGAGAAAGAGAGGCAGAAGGAAAAAGGCGGCGTGCAAAAGTCATGTAAAGTAGTTGTAGCGTGGGCCCCAAGAATCAGCTGTACTAGTAGGTCCTGAGAATCAACTCTACAGGTGGGTCCCAAGAATCCACTCTACTGGTGGGCCCCAAGAATCAACTCTACTAGTAGGTCCTGAGAAGCAACTCCACTGGTGGGCCCCGAGAATCCACTCTACTGGTGGGCCCCAAGAATCAACACTATTCTCGTAGGTCCTGAGAATCAACTCCACTGGTGGGCCCCAAGAATCAACTCCACTGGTGGCCCCAAGAATACACTCTGCTGGTGGGCCCAAAGGGCCAGAGGGTGCAATTACAATCTTCCAGGTTACACTTTGTCTTAAAAATGGTCTTGAAGGGATATTGTTAGGATATGCCATGACTATCTAAAAGATGGCGGTCCCACTACTTGGACACCCAGCTATTGTGAGATTGAGGGCCCCCTCACCCCTTTCCAGCAAGAGGCTTTAGACTGGCGGTAGAAATGGTGGCATAGTATAGTACAAGTCCTTACTGCTGGTCACTTTGGATACAATTTACACAATCTTCTATGTTATGATACATTGTTGTGTACATGATAGATTGAAGAACATTTTAATGAGAAATTTGGGAAAAGAACAATAGATTTCAGGAAAAATTCCATCATTCTGATACAAATGCTGATGCCAAAATAAAGACATATGAACATGGTAAGGATCACGCTATAATCTGATAATTTGGGATAGATTACGCCAGCTCTGAAATCAACATTACCCCATGTTTACTGTAATCCCCTAACTACGGCGTAATGAAATCAGTATGGATTGTATATTGTTTACAATGAGAATTTTAGGCATTCGTTCCTTGTGGGACGCATAACAAGACTTTCCTAATTTGTCATGATTATTCTCCAAAGAGGCGATGCCTGTCCAGGCCTGGACATTTTTTGTGTCATTGGTAATGCCTAGAATAAACACAATTGTCTGGATTTAATTTACCAATTCATAGCGGGATTACCTGGGATCAGAGATAGTAGTAGTCAATAGAACAAGGCCTGGTGCGCCATTCCTGTGTCTTTTCCCCACTTCTAATATTGTTTCATTACGGAAAGCTTTTACTATGCATTGTCTACTGGACATCAAGGTCGCCAAAAATAAATCGATGGAGATCAACGTGGGCAACCCTTCCATCGTCATTGTAGCAGGTCAAGCAGTTGAGAAAGTTGAAACTTTTCATTACTTTGGAAGTCAAATTGCACCAGTTGGTGGCACCAAGATTGATATCACCAGGATCTGAAAGTCAAGGGGCATATTCGCAAGTCTCCAAAACGTTTGGCATTTGAACCAGCCAAGGGAGTTACCAAAATATGAATCTTTAATTTGATTGTCAAAGGGACGTTCCCACCTTAGACCTTAATGACATTGATGATATATTGATAGGATATGCCATCAATGTCTGTCGGTGTGCTTGGCTAGACTCAGAATTCCCATTGATTTCAAATGGAACCACCTCTCCGATCAAAACACAAAAGTTTCAGAGCTTGTTCTCAGAATAGGTGGGGGTCCTATGGGTATGCTATCAATGTCTATAGTGAGATAACCCCTTTGAGTCAGTCTTGCTCTATTGGAGCAAGAAGTGGTGCATCTAGGCTGAAAACACACAAAAAGTTTACATTTTTGTCAACCTTTCTTTGTGTCATATCATAAGGATCTACTGGCCAGCCAACTGGGTTTTGAATATTGAGCTGCAGCGGCAGAGACCAACAGAAATTGAGTGGGCATTAGAGGGGCGTTTCTGTGCTAAACCGGAGCAGTGCAAGTGGAGATGGGTTGGATACACTCTACGGAAAGATGAGGATGAGATTTGCAGACAAGTTGGAACCTGTAAGGCAAGAAGAGGCAAGCAAAGGGGCTTTTGCCAAAAGAGCTTGCACCAGGAAAGTGCTGTTGACAAGAGCATGTCCTGGCCCCAAATTAAGATAAAAAAACAATAACTGCCAGCAGTGGAAGTCTTTCCGATTGACCCCATGTCATCAATAGAAGAGACAAGGAAGTAGTAATAGTAGTATTATCTTCTGGAGACTGGCATAGTCTAAAATCAATGCATGGTCTCATTGGAGAGTTAGACTGCTGTTTAGTTGGTCCTCCGTTATTCATGTTCTAATCGGTTCCTGTTTCGAAGCACAAGCCCACTGCTAGTTCACTCAGAGGCAATTGAATGACAGCGAATGCTAGGCCTTATTTAAACTAGAACCATACTGTCCTATATCTAAATACAATGACATCTCATCAATCTCATCCTACATATAGTCAATTATGAAGAGTCTGGCACCCAAAAGTTCGCCAATCATCCATACACCAAATAGACCCTTAAAAGAGCTTGAACAGCAGGTTGTCACTGAGTGTTGGGCGACTTATCTGGAATTGCTTCGTTAAATTTTTCTAACTGCATTGTTACTTGTGGGTTCCTCTACTATTCAGTCAGTTATGTCTGACTGTATAAAAGACATCTTTTCACACAATCAATCACACTCCAACCTCTCCACTATGGCCAAGACCAAAGAGCCATCTAAGGACATCAGGGAGGGGATGGGCTACAGCACAATAGGCAAGCAGCTTGGTGAGAGGCAACAACTGTTGGTGTAATTGTTATAAAATGGAAGCATCACAAGATGACTGTCAATCTTCCTCGGTCTGGGGCTCCATGCAAGATCTCGCCTCATAGGGAAAGAATTATTCTGAGAAAGGTGAGCAATCGGCCCAGAACTACACGGGAGGACCTGGTCAATGATCTGAATAGAGCTAGGACTACTCTATTTTATACTCTATAGGCCAGTTCTCTCCATGTCTGACCCCTGGATTCTCTGTAGGCCAGTTCTCACCATGTCTGACCCCTGGATTCTCTGTAGGCCAGTTCTCGCCATGTCTGACCCTTGGATACTCTGTAGGCCAGTTGTCACCATGCTTTCTGTTCCCTCAGCTTCTTTCAATTTGCTTGATGTTCATTTCTGTGTCATTCTTGATGGTGTCCAACCAACAGGCCATGGGTCTTCCCTGTTTCCATTTACCATCAATCATCCTGGGTTGCATCTAGTTTTCTATTGAACTCACCCACATCCAGAGGAGGCGGGAGAAGGTCATGTGGTCAGATGAAACCAAAATAGAACTTTTTGGTATCAACTCCACTCGCTGTGTTTGGAGCAAGAAGAAGGAGTACAACCCCAAGAACAAAGTCCCAATAGTGAAACATGGGGGTGGAAAAATCATACTTTTCTGCAAAGGGGACATTATGACTGCACCGTAGTGAAGGGAGGACGGATGGGGTCATGTATTGCGAGATTTTGGCCAACAACCCCTTTCCCTCAGTCACAGCATTGAAGATAGGTTGTGGCTGGGTCTCCCAGCAGGGCAATGACCCGAAACACACTGTTAGGGCAACTAAAGGAGAGGCTCCGTAAGAAGCATTTCAAGCTCCCGGAGTGGCCTAGCCAGTCACTAAACCTGAAACCAATCAAAAGACTTTGGAGGGAGCTGAAACTCAATGTAGCCCAGCGACAGCCCCGAAACCTGAAAGATCTGGATAAGACCTGTATGGAGGAGTGGGCTAAAATCCTGACCTCGGTAATTGCAAACAGAGGTTTCTGTACCAAATATTTAGTTCTCTTTTTCTATTGTATCAAATACTTATTTCATGAAATAAAATGCTAATTAATTATTTAGAAATAAGATGTGATGTTCTGGATTTGTTTTAGATTCTGTCTCTCACAGTTGAAGTGTACCCACAATAAAAATTACAGACCTCTGCACTCTTTGTAGGTGGAAAATCTTGCAAAATTGCCAGTGCATCAAATCCTTATTTTTCCAACTGTAAAGCCTCCTCTCCAGAACCTCTACTTCGGAGTCTCCAACCTATTGGATATTTTTACGGTAGATCTTGTGCATCTGCTGTGTCAGAAATAATTACTACTCTCAGGACGGAATCCAGAGATACAAAAATAGCTTTTACTAGACTGCTCATTTAGGTTGCATATACAGCCCTACAGTGCTCATCATAACAGTGCCAGCAATACAGTGCCCTCCATAACAGAGTAAACCATACAGTGAACACCATAACAATGCCAGCCATACAGTGCCCACAATAGCAGTGTCAGCCATACAATGCCCACCATAACAGTTCCAGCCCTACAGTACCCACAGTAAGTGTCAACCATACAGTGCCCACCATAACAATGCCAGCCATACAGTGCCCACAATAGCAAATCCAGTCATACAATGCCCCCCATAAACAGTTCCAGCCCCTTACAGTACCCACAGTAAGTGTCAACCATACAGTGCCCACCATAACAATGCCAGCCATAAAGTGACCACAATAGCAGTGCCAGTCATACAATGCCTACCATAACAGTTCCAGCCCTACAGTACCACAGAAAATGTCAACGATACAGTGCCCCCCCAATAACAATGCCAGCCAAACAGTGCCACAATTGCGTACCCAGCCATACACTATTTCCACCCTAGCAGAGTCAGCCATACAATGCCCACCATAAAGTTCCAGCCCTAACAGTGCCCACCATAAGTGTCAAACATAAATTGGCCACCATAACAATGCCAGCCATATAGTGTCCACAATAGCAGTACCAGCCATACACTATCGACCATAGCAGTGTCAACCATACAGTGCCCACCATAACAATGCCAGCCATACAGTGCCCACAATAGCAGTGCCAGTCATACAATGCCCACCATAACAGTTCCAGCCCTACAGTACCCACAGTAAGTGTCAACCATACAGTGCCCACCATAACAATGCCAGCCATACAGTGCCCACAATAGCAGTGCCAGTCATACAATGCCTACCATAACAGTTCCAGCCCTGCAGTACCCACAGTAAGTGTCAACCATACAGTGCCCACCCTAACAATGCCAGCCATAAAGTGTCCCCAATAGCAGTACCAGCCATACACTATCCACCATAGCAGCGTCAGCCATACAATGCCCACCATAACAGTTCCAGCCCTACAGTGCCCACCATAAGTGTCAAACATAAATTGGCCATCATAACAATGCTAGCCATATAGCGCGACATGTATGAATGGGGCTGCACCAGATATCTGCCGTCTTTTCAGCCCGATATCAGGCGCAGCCCTGTTCGTTACATTTTTAGGCGGGGCGCACTAGAACTGTACGGAGCTATACATTTATAGCTTCGCTACGGTATTTCTAGGCACATTACAGCTGGAACAGGTAGAGCACTTTCAAAGTGGTTTACCTGAGCCAGAAATGTCACCCAAGTGCTGAAACACGCCTGATTTATGACCCGCTGTAGATCAGGTTCATAAATCAGGCGCATTCTATGCCATTATTAGGCGCATGAAATTTGGCATGTTAACACCAAATTTCATACATGTCGCCCATAGTGTCCACAATAGCAGTACCAGCCATACAATATACACCATAGTAGTGTCAGCCATACAGGGCCCACAATAGCACAACCAGCCATGCAGTGCCCACCATAATGGTACCAGCCATATATTATCCACTATAACAGTGCCAGCCCTACTGTGCCCACCCTAACAGTGCCTTCGGTGGAATGCAAATGCAGCTGTCAAAAGACTGCTAAGAATATTACTTTCTGAACTATAAGGACAGAGACAAAGCATGCGTGTGTCACAAAGGGCCACTGGGGGCCGTATTTTGTGCACCGCTACCTTTAAACCTTACTAAACAAGGATGTAGAAAATTAATCCTTCCAGGATCATAGATAAAAGATGCGGAAAAAAGCAACAAGTTCTTCATTCCCAAGTGGTTAGAGGCGAGGTAGCGTTTGCCAACACCAGGAAGGGGCACCATGCCTTTATAAATGCCATTAATGTTTGAGTGTTATGTCTCCCTTTAAAGAGGTTGTCTCGCTACAAAGATTAGCTTTCAACATATAGGGAACACTAAATGAAGACATTTTTGTTGAGGAACTACAAGTGATTTTATCACCCTCTGAGGGCTTTCTGGTTTCCCAAGTGACCGACCTGTGTACTTCTTCTCCCCTGCTGTTTGTTCTAGCTGATAACAGGGAGTGATGTCATCACACCGGTCTGCCGCACAGAACTGCGGACCGGGAGAGCTTTGTTGTTATCTGATCTTTCAGACAAAAGACAGTAATTACTACTGTTTACTTTAACTCAAAGTTCCCTTTTGGCCCTGACAGCATGGATTTATCTAATTGAG
Organism: Phyllomedusa bahiana; assembly: GCA_025379985.1. Classification (NCBI taxonomy): domain Eukaryota; kingdom Metazoa; phylum Chordata; class Amphibia; order Anura; family Hylidae; genus Phyllomedusa; species Phyllomedusa bahiana. The sequence goes on from JAODAL010022992.1 coordinate 29,066, forward strand.
AAGTATGAATACATGAAGTCAAACTAATTAAACAGCTTTACCGGAAGTGACAAGCAAAGCAGCATTATTTTTTTTCATGCATTATGAAACTTTGAGATGAGACGACCCCTTTAAGGGCTGCAATGCCAAGCTAGGCAGTCCATACGGAAGATGGCCTATTGTAAGATAGAGAACCCCTTTAAACTGGCGCAGTACCTTCCATTTTTAGATGTCACAGGATACAGAAATTTCAAGATATAGAGAGGACACCTTCCCCTTTAACACTGGGAATCCTTTCTTGAGACAGTCTTTTTGTGTTTTTACACCTCATCAGAAATGAGAAATCTCTTTGGCACATTCCTGGGAGATAAATGTAATTCCAGTGAATTCTGTCAATGGACTAAAATACCACCCGGTATAACTTCATCAAAGCTAGAATCTGATAACTGTGAAATGCGTTGATCACCTCCTAAACAATTACAGCTCTAATTACAGGGAACGCTGCATGCACAGCATAGGCTTTCTATGTCATACATAGATGGCTCCCCTGGTGGGTAGGGCCCTTCATGGGTTTTAGTGTGTTTCCCTTTCCCCTTTTTCTGTTGAATGACTGTATTTTTAAGGGTTTTTAACTCCTTAACGACCGCCCCGCTTTTGCTCGGGCATTTTTGGTCGTTCGTCTTAGCGACGTCTTTTTACTTTGCTGCAGAATCGGGGGTTTGGCCCCCCCGGCCCGCGCAAAAACTAAGCGGGGCGTACTACACAGCCCTGATCCCCGCGCAAACCCCCTGCAGCCCAGGGGAGGGGGGAAACTCCCCCCTCCCGGTGATAACCCTTGATTGCGGGGGGGTTTCCCCCGTCCGTCGGGGGATCAGAACGCCCGGTGACCGAAGAGCCCCGGGAAAGGGTGACAGTCAGCCCTGGGGACCTAGAGTGGCCCCGGGCTCTCTGGGGTTTAAAAGGGCCCTTGAACACGCCAGACGTGGGGCTGTCTTTCACTGCCTGTTTCAACTGACACGATTAAAAATGTTTAGCCCAAAAATGAATAAAATTTAAAAAATAAATAAGTGTTTTTTAAAAAAAAAAAAAATTAAAACCAAATTTTTCCCCCTTTAGGGATAAAAAAAAAGTAAAAAAACCCTAAAAAAATGTAAAAAAAAGAAAAAAAAAATAAAGAATAAAAAAAAAAAAATTTTAAAAATTTCATAAAAAAATTTTTGTGCATACATTACCCCACAAAAAAAAAACCTACACCCTATTAGGTTCCACCACCCTAATAAACCTGTAAGGGAAATTAAAACTAAAAAATTTTTTTAATTGTGAAAAAGTGAATGGGTAAAAAAAGGGTTTTAAAAAAAAAAAAATGATTTTAAAAAAAAAAAAAAAAAAAAAATTTTTGCAATTTTTTATAAGTGAACTTAAAAATTTTCCCCCATAAAGTAAATCATCTCGAATAAAACGAGGCCTCGTACAAAATGCTCATTGAAAAAAAAAAAAAGTTACAACTGTTTTAAAAGCAAGGGGGAAAAAAATTTAAAAAAAATTCTGGTCTTAACTTACTTTTCAGGGGTTCGGCTTAAGGGCAGTGTCGGGTTGGGGGGGGTTTGGGGCCCACAGGGGGAATTGTCTTGGGGGCCCACCCTTTCTGTTCATGAAAATTTAAACCCGGGCCCCCTCGGACATAATTGCGCCCATTTTTAACCCAATAAAAACAGTGTGCAAACAGGGAAATGTATTGTGAATACAATACCCAAGCGAGTCAAAATTTTCTGTCTATTTACACATTTTTCAGTCTAACCCTAAACATAGACCAGGGGTAAATAGTCCAAACCATATCCCCCGCCCCCCACAAAAAAAATTCCTCCCCCCCCACAAAAACAAATCCCCATCCACCCCCATACAATATCCCCCGCCACCCACATACAATAAAACCCCCCCCCACCCCCAAAAACCCTTTTCCCCCCCACCCACATACAATTTTCCCCCCCCACCCCAAAATACCCAAAATCCCCCCCACCCACATACACTATCCCCCCCACCCACCTTCAATTTCCCCCCCCACCCACATACAAAAATCCCCCTCCACCCACATACAATATCCCCCCCCACCCACATACCCTATCCCCCCCACCCACTTTCAATATACCCCCCCCACCCAAAAACAAAAATCCCCCCCCCACCCACATACAATATCCCCTCCACCCACATAAACTATCCCCCGCCACCCACATTAATTTTCCCCCTCCACCCACATACAATTTCCCCCCCCAACCCCCAACAATATCCCTCTCCACCCACATACAATATCCCCCTCCACCCACATACAAAATACCCCCCCCCACCCGCATTTCACTATCCCCCTCCACCCCCATACAATTTCCCCCCCCCACCCGCAAATTCAAAATTTTCCCCCCCACCCGCATAAATTTTCCCCCTTTCCCCCCGGGATACAATATCCCCTTCCAACCCACATACAATATCCCCCTCCACCCCCATACAATAACCCCCACCCCCCCCAAAAAAATTTTTTTTTTCAATTAAAACCCCCCCCCCCACCCGCTTACAATATCCCCCCCCCCCACCCGCTTAAAAATATCCCCCCCCCCCCCGCATTTCAAAATCCCCCCCCCCTCCACCCGCATTTTCAATTTTCCCCCCCCTCCCCCCAAATTTAAAAATCCCCCCCCCCCAGCCACATACAGTATCCCCCCCCCACACCCCACAAACAATCTCCTCCCCCCCCCCCCACATACAATATCCCCCCCTCCACCCACATACAATATCCCCCCCCACCCCCATACCAAAAACTTCCCCCCCCCCGTTTCCCTTTTTCCCCCGCACCTTGCCACCCTTCCTAAAAAAAAACACCACAAGGAAAATAAAAATCTAACTTTCCCATCACAGGGTCAACAGGGACACAAGTACACTGGCTTAAAACCAGCCCCGAGATAACCCACAACACCACCCTAGGAGAACCCCATAGAGCTCCCAAACCAGTCAGGTTTTAAAACCCACAAAACCCCCATATAGAGAGACATAGAGGTCGACACCCGCCAGGTTTTAAAACCTACAACACCCCATATAAAAGACCAACCCTAGAGGGCGGGGCACCAGCTCCCGGTATAAACCTACAACACTGCCATATGAAAACCCCCATAAGGAAAAGGGCACCAGCTTTTGATAAAAACCACAACACCGCCATATAGAACCACAAGTTTGGGCAACCCCCCACTCAGGTATAACCTTTCAAAACCGCCATATAGAGACCACATTTGAGCCCCCCAAATCAGCTCAGGTATAACCTACAACACCATCTTTTAGAAAAACCCCATAAAAGGTCCAAAAAACACCAGCTGAGGTTTTAACCTTCCAAAAACCACCATATTTGAGACCCCCATAGAGGGCAGACACCGGTCCGGTAAAAACCTACAACACCCCATATAGAGACCACATAGAGGGCAGAAAACCAAACTTAGGGAAAACCTACAACACCGCCCTATAAAAGCCACAAAAGAGGTCCAAAGCCAGCTCAGGTATAACCTATCAACCCCCGCCAATTTGAGAGCACTTTTGAGGTCAAACCAGACAGGTCACATCACATTTCAGTGAATACACATGATCCCCAAAATAGAAGTAAAAAAAACCCCTGAAATCCCGGGACCCACCGGAACGTCATATCTGAAAGGGGTTTGTTCTTTCTCTAAAGATTCGTTCTTTTTCCCTTTCCTCTTTGCTTCCGTTTCCCCACCGCCATGATGACTTTGGGCCCGGGGCCCCCAAATCATCCCCCGCAGAAAAATTTCACACAAAATATCTTAAAAATCCTCAATTTTTCCCGCATTCTTTCTTTCCCTTTTTTCCCCCCTCTTACAAAATTCCCAGGGGGGGGAGAAGGGGGGGTACAAGCCAAAACTTAGAGGCCTGGTAAACCTAAGGGGGGTTGGAGGGGGGGGAGGGCTAAACCCCCTGGAAAAAAAGCTAAAACTATGGGCTGCTGCCCTCCCCAATTATATTACCAGGGAGGTAGACAAGAAACCCCAGGGAGGGAGGCAAATAGGCAAGGCCCCAAATCTGTAGGTAGGGGGTTTCCCCCCGTTAGGTTAAACGTAGGTAGTTAAAGGGGGCCCCCTTTTTAAAAGGCTTTCAAGCCGTTTTAAAGGCCCCCTTTAGGTTTGTTTGCAGGCAGGGTTTGGGGTCTCCTTTAGGTTTTTGTGCAGGAAGTCTTTCCCCCCCCCCCCCTTTTTGCTATGGTAGGTAGTTTAGGGGCCCCCTTTTTTTTTTTAGGTAGCCAAAGGGGACCCTTTGTAGTAAGGGGCCCCCTGTAGGTTCAAGGCGTCCTTTAGGTTTGTCAGGGGGCCCCCCCTTTTATTTAGGGGCCCCCCCCTGGGAAGTATTTTTGGGGCCCCCTTTAGGTAGGGAAGGGCCCCCCTTTTTCAGGGCCCCCCCTTTTGGTTCCAGGGGTCCCCTTTGTAATCAGGGGGGCCCCCTTTTAGCCAGGGCCCCCCCTTTAAAGGTTGCCCGGGCCCCCCTTTTGGTATCCGGGCCCCCCCTTTTAGTCAGGGGCCCCCCTTTTGGGAGCCAGGGCCCCCTTTGTAGCCAGGGGCCCCCCTTTTTAGTCAGGGGCCCCCCCCTTTACCAGGGGGCCCCCCCCCGTAGCCAGGGGCCCCCTTTAAAGGGAGCCAGGGGGCCCCCCGTTGGGAAATCAGGGGGCCCCCTGTAGGTAGCCCGGGGGCCCCCCGAGGTAGCCTTTGGGGCCCCTTTTTTACTCAGGGGCCCCTTTTGTAGTCAGGGCCCCCTTTGTAGCCCCGGGCCACCCCCTTTTTGGTTTCCCGGGGCCCCCCTTGGTTTGTCAGGGGGCCCCCCTTTTTGCCAGGGGCCCCCTTTTGGGGACGGGGCCCCCCTTTTAGTTTAGGGGTCCCCCCTTGTAGTCGGGGCCCCCCGAAAGGGGTCAGGGGCCCCCCGAGGGGCCAGTGGGTCCTTTTGAAATCAGGGGCCCCCCCCCCGTACCAGGGCCCCCTCCTTTTTAGCCCCGGGGCCCCCCCCTTGAACCAAAGGGGCCCCCCTTTTGTAGCCTGGGGCCCCCCCCTTGTAGCCAGGACCCCCCTTTTTGGTAGGGCCCGGGACCCCTGTAGGTTGCCCGGGGCCCCTTTTTTCATTTAGGGGCCCCCCTTGTACCAGGGGCCCCCCCCTTGGTTTCCGGGCCCCCCCCCTGTAGCCAGGGGACCCCCCGTAGCCAGGGAAAACCCCCTTTTAGCAGGGGAACCCCCTTGTAGCAGGGAAACCCCCCGTAGTCAGGGGGCCCCCCCTGGGAGCCCGGGACCCCTTGTAGTCAGAGCCCCCCCTTTTAGTTTGGGACCCCTGTTTTAACCGGGAAACCCCCCGTATCAGGGCCCCCCCCTTTTTAGCCAGGGACCCCTTGTAGCGAGCCCCCTTGGTTAGTTTGGGGAAAACCCCTTTTTAGCCAGGGACCCCCGTAGTCCCGAGTCCCCACTTGAAACCAGGAAACCCCCTGTATCAGGGCCCCCCCTTTGTCAGAGCCCCCCCCCTTTTAGCCAGGGGAACCCCCCGTAGTAGGGGGAAAACCCCCTTTTTGCCCGGGACCCCCCCTTTTAGCCCCGGGACCCCCCTTGTAGGGCCCGGGACCCCCTTTGTTTAGAGCCCCACCCCCCCCTTTTAGCCCGGGCCCCCCTTTAGCCAAGGGGCCCCCCCTTGTTTTCCAGGGGCCCCCCCTTGTAGCCGAGCCCCCCCTTTAAACCAGGGCCCCCCTTGTAGCCAGGGGCCCCCCTTGTAGTCAGGGAACCCCCTTTTAGCAGGGAAAACCCCCCGTGTCAGGGGTCCCCCCCTTTAACCAGGGACCCCCCGTAGTCAGAGTCCCCCCTTTTACCAGGGACCCCCCGTAGTCAGGGGGCCCCCCCCCCGTAGCCAGGCCCCCCCCTTGTAGCCCGGGGACCCCCTTGTAGCCAGGGGGGCCCCCTTTTTTTCAGGGGGCCCCCTTTTAGCCAGGGACCCCCCCGTATAGAAGACCCCCCCCCCCCTTGTAGCCCGGGTCCCCCCTTTTACCAGGGCCCCCCCCTTGTAGCCAGGGCCCCCCTGGAGTCAGGGCCCCCCCTTGTAGTTTTGGGCCCCCTTGTAGTCCGGGCCCCCTTTGTTTGCCCAAGGGGCCCCCCTGGGAGTCAGGGACCCCCTTGTAGCAGGGCCCCCCCCCTTTTTAGCCAAAGGGGGCCCCCCCTTTTAAACCAGGGGCCCCCCCTTGTAGCCAGGGCCCCCCCTTTTTTTTGTCAGGGGCCCCTCCCTTGTTTCAGGGGCCCCCCCCCAGTCAGGGCCCCCCTTTTTAGCCGGGGCCCCCCCGTACCCAGAAGGGGGCCCCCCTGGGAGCAAAAATCCCCCCTTTAGCCAGGGACCCCCTGTAATTTAGGGCCCCCCCGTAGTCAGAGCCCCCCCCCCCCCCCCCCCCTTTTTGCCAGGGACCCCCCCCTTTTTCAGGGACCCCCTGTTGTCAGGGACCCCCTTTTAGCCAGGGCCCCCCCCCCTTTTTGCCGGGCCCCCCCCCTTGTAGCCAGGGAACCCCCCTTTTAGTCAAAGGGGCCCCCTTGTACCAAAGGGGCCCCCCTTGGGAGCCAGGGGCCACCTGTAGTTAAAAAAACAAAACCCAAAAAAAAACAACCAGCCACTTTCCGGCTCTGGCTCCCCGGGTCCCCCCTCCTGGCAGGTCCCCGGCCGCTCCAGCTTCCGGCTTTCCCTACGCCGCCCTGCATAGGCGGCGCCCGGGGAAGTGGTCCCGTTCACCGCGGGCCCCCCTACGTCAGCGTAGGGGGGCCCGGGGCCTGGAGGTGAACCTTAAAGCCTTCAGCATGCCGGGGGGGGTCGCGGGCGCAGCGCTTTTTGGCGCTGTGCTCCCCTGAACTCCGGGGGAACCCCGGGGGTCGGGGGAAAAAAAAATTTCCCCCCCCCCGGGCCCGGGCTCTGGGCCTCGGGACGGTTCCCGGGTGCTCAGGGACCGGAAAGCACAAGGCCCCCGGGGGGCGGGGGGGCATGCCTCTGGGGCCCCCAGCGGCTCGGGGGGGGCCCCCCGGGGGGGCCCCCGGGGCCCCCCGGGGGCCCCCCGTCCCAGCCTTTCTTTAAAGGGGGTAAGTGTATTTAAATAAAAACCTATTCACTGTTTTAATGAAAAAAAAATTTTAACTTTTTTCTTTGATTTTATTTTTTTACATTTCAATTTTTTAAAAATCTCCGCTTGTCTTTAACAAGTGGGGGAAATTTGTATTGGGGTTTTTTTATATTTCTCCTTTGGAGCTGATGTCAGGGGCCTTATAAAGGGCCCGGGATGATTCCCTTTGGGGAGAAAAATGCAAAAATTTGCTAATTTCCCGACCAAAAAAAAAAAAAAAAACTGTTTCCCCAGTGCAACCATAAGGTAGCTTCCTTGAAAATCAAAGTTTTAAACCCAAAAAAGGGCCTTTGAAAAATGACTAGGGGTTTTCAGCCAAAAACCCAAAACCCAAAACATAGTTTTTTTTTTTTTATTTTTTTTTAAAGGGGGTTTTTTCCTAAACAAAAAACATTAGCTTAAAACCATGGGGGACAAGTAATTAAAGATTTTTTTCCCCCAAAAAAAATTTACAATAATTTTTTTTCACTCAGGATAAGGGGAATTTTTTAAATGGGGCTCTGAGTGCAACAAGGAAACTATTTTTTACTTGAAAAAACGCTATTATCGCTTAGATGGGGAGAGCAGAGGCAGGGAGTGTTTGTCATTTCATGGCAACGCTAAACCCTGGGCAAACTTATTATCTCAAAAAAAGATGAAGTTTACAAGCCCATTGTTTTAAGTCCTCACAGCAAAATTTCCCTTTAGCTTACAGAGGTTTAAAAATTTTTTCCCTGCACTTGTTTTTAAAAAAAGCTCGCTAGTTACAGAAAAGAAAAATTTATGCTATCACTGCAAAGAACCCCCCCCAGCCGGGGGGGACTTAAGTTTGGAAAAAACTGTTTTGGTGACTCACCCTTGTGAAAACCCCCCCTTTTAAAAGGGGTTTTCCCCCCAAAAGTAAAATTGTTTGGGAAGTTGCAAATAAAATTTAAACATTTTCACAATTCATTTTATTTTTTTATTCTTTGTGATTCATATGTACGGGCTCATCTCCAGGGGAGACGCCCACGATTTGAGTTCCCAGTCCTTTTCTGCCCCTTTCTCAAACACCCTCCCTTCGGGCAGCAACTTTTTCTATTCCCTGCTTAGTAATAACACACACCCCCTGTGAGGAGTTTAAACCCCAGGGCTTTTTTCTACCCGCCCTCTGAAACTCCTTAAAAAGTAGTAAAACAGTGCAAATTTAAATAAAAGGGAAAAAAAGGGAAAAACCAAAAATCGGGTTTGCTTTGAAAAAAAGGAAAAAAAAAGCACAGGTTGGTTCCTGCAGGGTTTTGAATATACTGAGATACAAAACTCTAATTTACTCAGCTACTTTGTAGCTATCACAGTTTTTTTAAACAAAAACAGACCTTTTTTGATTTTAAAGTGAGAAACTCTGGGGGGAAAGGGCATGGTGTTTGTAAGCCTGCGGGTCACATTTTTATGATTTAAATCAAAATCATACTGCCCCCTTTTGAACACGTTTGAAAGTTTGTTTGCAGGACAAACCGGGCACCCAAATCCCTTTCATCCCAAAAACCTTTTTAATTATGTGCTTTATTCCCCCAAAAAACCCCCAGGTTTGTTGAAAAATCACAGTTTTCCTGTTTTTTAAAGAGAAGGGTCCCAGTCCCCCCATAAACCTTCTCCAGCCATCCAAGATCACTCTGATCACCCTTTGCTGAAGCTCGGGCCCGGCCCCCATTTGCTCTTAAACCAAAACGGGGACAGCCTATCCATACGGAGAACTAGGAATGCAGGAGGGAAGGACAATGAACTTTATGGAAGCTGATGGTGCCCGACACCCTCTAGACCTCAAATACTTCCAATACAGGAGATGCCTCTCACATAGAGATGTGCACTGGGAATACAACCCAGGCTACAATTTAAAAAATTAAACAGAAAACGTATCGGTGGGTTTTTCCCCTTTTTCGGGACAGGGCAGGTTCTTGTTGGGCCGGGTTTAGAGCCTTTGAAGTGCTTCGGGGGACTGCTTCTCCTGGAGACTGCCAGCTGGCAAAAAAAAGGGCGTCCAAGTTTTGGCAATGCTTCTGGAAATAGGTTTTTACTAGATAAAAAAGAAACAAACAAGTTTGCATATCTTTTTTTTTTTCCAGATAACATTGCCTGGTCTGTGAGGCTCCCCATGCCAGCTGTAGGTCTCCACAAACAGAAAGAGCACCCCCTGAAAGCTACATCAGGTCATCCAACCAATCAGTACCATACTCTGTGCTGCTGAGGAGCAATGGCTGGGGTGTCAGCTATAAACTAGATGGGTCACCTTTACCGAAAGGGAACCATAGATCCATGACCCTTGCAGGGCTCAGAGGGTTGGGAGAAGGTTTCCAGGAGGCTCTATCTCTATAATCGACCACATCCTTATGTATATGGGCTCTTAAAAGTAAAGAGATGTCTGCAGATAGGTGAAGATTCCATTTAGTTGATTATCCCTAGTTATGTCTGAGGACGCTCTTATGGATAAGATATTGGTTTACATGGTGCTTACTCCACATAGAGGAGAGATACTTTGGATGACTTTTTACATCCATAGGTTACTACCATAGCAAGGTCCTGCGGCTTTACTTTCTGGAGGACTGAACACATCAGAGTATCACATGGGCAGCCCACTAGTTTCAATGGGCACCATGCAATTCTTCATTTCACAGGTGGTGGTGCCGTTGGGGAATTGAACCTTTGTGGATTTTGCCACAAAGGCTTTCCATGCCTGGTTTAACCAGCTTCAGATTTCAGTGTGGTCAAAAGGTTGGCATGTATGATTTGTTTGAACTGCATATCATGTGACCAGCAGACTTGACATCACCATACCTTTCCCCACAGCACAATCACGCTAGTCAAAAAAGGTCTGTTTATGTAAAGAACGGTGAGTAGCTACAATGTAGCTGAGTGGTTAGCACTTATGCCTTTCAGCAAAGGGGTTCTAGTTTCAAATCCCTGCAAGAATCAAGCATGTGTTTTTTTTATTTTTTTTTTGTCTGAATACCCATACCTAATTGAAGTTTCTTTTGATTTTCTTGCACTGTTTGACTAATTGCTATGGAATACAGAGGACTGGAGTAGAATGGCAGCACCTGGGGATGAACACTCGCTCAGTGAGTTTGTGTGAGCAGGGAAGAGACTGACATTAGCTGCCTGAGAGCAGAGGTGATGTCTGAGCAAGTGCGGCCAGGACTGAGGAGGTCTCGTCACTGGCCAGATCCCCTGGAGATGAGCTGTACACTATGGATCACTAAGGAGCAGCTAAACAAAAATGGTGCAAAAATTGTAATAATGATGAAAGATGAAAATGTTTATTATTTAATTTGCAAGCTTCCCACATCAATTTTACTTTGTGACAAAACCCCTTTAATCCAGAAAAACAGAAATTTCAATGAAGAAATTACGAGTTCTACTAAATCATTTCGTATAAAACTGGATATCAGTCTGCTCTAGAACATGCTGCTCGAAGATCCGATAACATGTGTAGTGTAACAGGTTCCTTTTAACTACTTAGATGCTGCGGAATTGAACACTTGTATCTTACATCTAGTTTTTTCCACTGATCGTTGGTGAAAAAATCTGTGATCAATTTATCTACCGATCAGACTTTGTAGATTATCAGATTGAGACTCTGTTCATAGTAGATGTGAATCTAGCACAAGTCAGCATTTTGCCTTATATTCATGAGTGGTAATATTTTAGCATTGTTTAGGCAGGAGAGGAAGCACGTATTACCCCGTATGAATAGATTTATAGGATATATATTAAAAATGAATTAATTTCCTAGATGCCGACTGTCCGTTGACTATAAACATCCAGGAGCTCTCGACAGCTAAGGCTATGTCTACATGGCAACTGCAAAATGCCAACGGAAATCCAACAGTATTTTTACAATCACCATAGCGCGGTTTTTGGGACGGATTTGCACCAAAAAGTCAGTTTTCCAATTTTGGCCGGCCCTATACATTGCACTAGAATTCGCCATAATATGGCGGATTATAAAACATGTTCTATAAGACGATGGTTTAAAAATCTGACAATAGAAAATCCGTGCTGTGTAGACTACAGCTTGGATTTTCTATTGAGTTCTATGGGCACTGGATACAGCTGGATTTTTGCAAATTCTAAATACTGAATTCGATTAAAAATCCGACCAAAAACCAGTGCTTTGTAGACGGGCCCTTACCCTACACAGACACTGTAATTGTGCAGCTGCACGAGTGGAGAGATGGCTGTCAGCAATAGCCGGACTCTCCACTGGAAAGGCAGGGCGGTTTATTACAGTCCCTGCCTTCTCGATCTTCTTAGTGGGCGCTGTATACATAAACAGACAGGACTCTAGGGGCTTCCTGCTCCCGGTGCGGACAGTCATGTGACTGCGGGGAGCTGGGGAAAAGCAAGAGCTGTTGTGTCTTATCATACCCAAATTGGCTCTGCAGTGACTTTATGGTGTGTATTTCCTGTGCAACTGGGGCTAAAAGTGATGTAAAAATGCCCTAAGGGTCTTGTTCTGATCTTATAGGGGGAACAACATGTAAAATAAAATTTTATTACAATTAACACTTTAACAGTCAAAACCCCAACTTTTAGCCCCGTCCCAGACAATCCTAAATCTTTATATCACCGATGGTGATATAAAGTGGCGCAATAACAAAACTTATTTTAGCTCCATATCTGCTGTTTTTTTTATATTTTTAATTTTTTTTTTACTATTTTCCCTCATTTTACTAAAAAAATGTAATGTAGAAATTACATAAAATAAAAAGGGAAGAAAAAACTAGAGCGTGAAAAAGCGGTACAGTGTTCAAACTTGCGTGTACTATGGAAATGAAGAATTTACCTGGTCAGGAAGGAGGGTAAACGAGCCATTCAGGAATTGGTTTTATTTCTATATAAAGCTGGGCCCTAGGAGAATGTCGTGAAGCTGCCGGTAATCTGCGAGTTTTGTTTTGCTCATTTAAAGAAGGAATGTTTTTGGCCGCCGACCAGAAATCCAAAAATGTCCTGTAATAGATTTATTTAAAGCACAAAGTCAAATTCCATCTTGAGTTTTATCCCTTCTCATCCTCTGCAGTTTGGGCAGGGTCCGCCCTCCAAATATAAATGGTGCTGCTCTCCTGTGGGAAAGGTCATTAGGAATCTCTTACATTCCTTGCAATGAATAAAATAGTGGGCCGGCAGCTGTGTTATGCTGGCTCAGAAGTTTGTTGATTTTCCCACTGGGCTGCTGTGTTTGCTTTGAAATGTCACAGGTATTCATGAGTCCGGACCATGAACGAATCTGAAATATGAAAAATGTATAATTTCAAAACGGATGTAAAATGTGGAGGCTGTGACGTCCACCAGCAACTAAAGAACCAGAGTGGTTAGAAGGGGTGCTTAGAAGCTTGGTTAAAAGGGTTTTACAACAAAGGCATTTCATGCCTGGTTTGTCCTGCTTCAGCTTTCAGTGTGTCCAAAAGGGGGGCTGTATGATTTTTTTTAACTGTATAGCATCATGCCTTTCCCCACAGTGTGCTACTTCTAGTCAAACAAAGTGTTACGAATGGCGCATTCGTGATCCTGTATGCGCCCCAGTGCCGGGGGCGAGTGGCACCACGGTCCGTGTATCGGGCCGCGGGCGCACTCGTTCCCCGAGGCGCATGTACTCACCCAGCCGCGCTCCTGTTCTTCCGCATCCTCCTGCCGGCCGGTGCGCGCGTCCCCATACCTTAGGGCGCACGCGCGCCAGCTCACTCAGGTTTAAAGGGCCAGCGCTGGTAATTGGTGGATTGCCGGCCGCTGGTCCTATATAAAAGCTCCACCTCCTACATGACCTTGCTGGATCTTTAGCGCTCTATGCCTACTAAGAAAGCGTTCCGTAGCTTCGTTTGTGATTCCTGTGTACCAAACCTTTGGCACTCGTCCTCCACCCATGAACCTTTGCCGCGTGCCCTGACCTGCATGCCTGTCTCCGACTACGTGTTTGCCCGATGACTTGGTACCTTGCTGCACCTCGGCTGCCTCTGCAAGCTAGTCACGTCAGGGGTAGAGACCTGGTGGAATCCTGCCGCAGCAAGCCCAACCTGCCATGCGGCGGGCTCTGGTGAATACCAGGACCCACTTAGACTCCGCTCCCTGGCGTGGTCTGTACCATCCCTTGCGGCGGTCCAGTGGATCCACTTCCTCCCGGCCGTTATACAAAGGCCTTTTTATGGAAATAGCTGTGAGTAGTTACAATGTAGCTGAGTGGTTAGCACTTCTGCCTTTTAGCATAGGGCTCCTTGGTTCAAATGGGAACGCTTGTAAGTTTTACATTTACCCTAAATAAAAGGACTTAAGTTTTACTATATTTTCCCCTTGGAGTTTTCGTGCTGAGTTTAATCTGTGTTTGCTAGTCCTTGGTTCAAATCCCTGCAGGAACCAAACGAGTTTTTTTTTTCTCAATGCACTGATTGAGTTTCATTTTTTCTTTTTATTTATTTGCATTGTTTGATGAATTATTAAGCTGAGTGGTTAGATTCAAATTCCTGCAGGAACCAAACATGTGGATATTCATTTACTCAATGTACATGCCTGACTGAAAAGTCTTTTTGTTTATCTGTATTGTTTGACTAATTACTAAGGAGTAGAGAGGACAGGAGTAGAATGACAGCACCTGGGGTTGAGCACTCATTCAGAAGTGAGTGTGTGTGATTACTAAACAGGGAAGAGACTGACAGTAGCTGCCTGAGAGCAGAGGTGATGTCTAAGCATGTGTGGCCAGGACTGAGGACCTCTCATCACTGGCCAGATCACCTGGAAATGAGCTGTACACTAGGGATCAATAAGGAGCAGCTAAAACAAAAATGGTCCGAGAATGGTAACACCCAGATTTCATTTTTTTTTCATGCATTTCCAGGAAGAATAATAGAGGAACACCACAGAGCAGAGTTAGAAGGAAAGATTCTCTAGAGCAGGGGTCCCCCAACCTCTGGGCCGCAGATCAGCACCGGGCCATGGCGCCTCCTCTGCCGGTTTGTGGCCTCGGGCTAACATAATGCCGACCGCCCGTTGACTTTAGTCCGGGCGGTCGGCATCTACTCTGCGTGGCCACTGTAATCCGGCCGCACAGAGATAGCAGCTGCACACAGCATGCAGCCGCATCGCTAGAGAGGAAGCAGGGGTGGTTCATTACCATTCCTGCTTTCCCTACCACTGTAGATGCAGCGCTCACTGAGCTCCGTATCTACAACAATTATCAGCGGCGCAGAGGGTGTGATGCAGCAGTGTCGTCACACCCCCTGCGCCGCTCGGTCTCGTTGGACGCCGGGTCCTGGGAAGAGCTGCTCTGCAGGGAGCGGGGAAGGTGAGTAACTATGTCCTTTTTTTTTACTGGCCTGGCTGTCTACTGAGGGTATATAGCTATTTATTATTAATACAGGGGGCCTATATTTATTATTAATACAGGGAGCCTATATTTATTATTAATACAGGGAGCCTATATTTATTATTAATGCTGGGGGCCTATATTTATTATTAATACAGGGAGCCTATATTTATTATTAATACAGGGAACCTATATTTATTATTAATGCTGGGGGACTATATTTATTATTAATACAGGGAGCCTATATTTATTATTAATACAGGGGGCCTATATTTATTATTAATACAGGGAGCCTATATTTATTATTAATGCTGGGGCCTATATTTATTATTAATACAGGGGGCCTATATTTATTATTAATACAAGGGGCCTATATTTATTATTAATGCTGGGGGCCTATATATTTATTATATAATAATACCGGGAGCCTATATTTATTATTAATACAGGGGGCCATATAATTTTTATTAATACAGGGGGCCTATATTTATTATTAATGCTGGGGGCCTATATTTATTATTAATACAGGGAGCCTATATTTATTATTAATGCTGGGGGCCTATATTTATTATTAATTCTGGGGGCCTATATTTATTTATTAGTAATATTATATATTTATTTATCTTTACTATGGGGGCATATATAGATCTATCAATACTACATGGCGCATATATCTATCTGTAATGACTACTGGGGGCATATATCTATCTCTAATGACTACTGGGGGCATATATCTATATCTAATGACTACAGGGCAGATATATCTCTCTAATGACTACAGGGGACATATGTCTATATCTAATGACTACAGGGGCATATATCTATCTGTAATGACTACAGGGGGCATATATCTATCTCTAATGACTACAGGGGGCATATATCTCTATAATGATAGAGCTGATTATATATCTATATAATATACATGTATAATAGTGACCCACAGAGCTGACAATCAGTCTGCAGTTATAAAATACTGGTTACCCCATACTATACCCCTAAATGACACAGTATACACTTTGTGTGATTCTAAACATCCAACCCCCTCCATAACCCTGCCCCTAATAACCACTCCCCAATAACCACGCCCCCACTGGGCCGTGGAAAAATTGTCGTGCATCAAACCGGTCCCTGGTGGACAAAAGGTTGGGAACCGCTGCTCTAGAGTTATTTTATAGGGGGAATTATTAGTTAAAACAGATATCTCAGGAGAGCTGCCCGGTCCTCGAATCTAAAGATCATGATCTATTATAGACTAAAACAATAGGAGAATTGAACAAATAAAATCTCCTTCTTACAACATAAAATTAGTGTAACTTTTGCTTTTGAATTCATATTCTGACGGGATCTGAGGTCTAATTTGCCTCCTTTTTATGGATATTGACATCATAAAAATGGAGAAACCTTTTGTATAAAACATTTGAATTCATTTTTATCCCATTTTCCTTCTCAGTTAATAAAGTAACTCTCATAACAAGACTCCGTCTCTGTTTATTTCGATGGCAAAGTCAAGCTGACCCGAGTATTAGGGCTTGGATATACAGACACCTAGTGGTGAAACTGGAGCCACATCTATGTTTTCAAAAATAAAGGGAAAAGATTCATCTATAATGAGGTCACGTCAAGTCCTGACGCCACAGTAAGGTTACGACATGGGCCATGCTCAGGTAAGGCACAATCCTGTCTTTATGCATTGATGAATAGGTCACACGTCGCCCTGTCGATCCTGTGTAGCGAAATCAGCGGGACTTATGGACATAGGAGACTTGTAATTATTACTCCCATTGATCTTATTGGAACAACATCACATGTTCTGTGCTGAAATGGGGTTAGGCAACTGCTTGCTTAACCTCTTCCTGCCATGGAGATTTTTGTTGAGGTCACGTTCTTCATCCCTCCACTCTCGCCATCAATTTTTTTTTTTATTCTGTCTACATAAATATATTTTCCTGGGATAACACTGAAGATATGACACTTTGATACAATGTAAAGTAGTCAATGTACAGCTTGTATAACAGTGTAAATTTTGTGCGCCCTCAAAACAACTCAACACACAGCCATCAATGTCTAAACCACTGAAAAGTGAGTACACCCCTAAGTGAAAATGGACAAATTGTGCCCAAAGTGTCAATATTTTGTGTGGCCACCATTATTTTTCCAGCACTGCCTTAACTCTCTTGGGCATGGAGGTCACTAGAGCTTCACAGGTTGGGGCCACCGGAATCCTTTTCCTCTCCTCCATGACGACATCACGGAGCTGGTGGATGTTAGAGACCTTGTGCTCCTCCACCTTCCGTTTGAGGATGCCCCATTGAGGCTCAATAGGGTTTAGGTCTGGAGACATGCTTGGCCAGTCCAGCACATTTATCCTCAAGGCAGTGGTCGTCTTGGAGGTGTGTTTGGAGTCATTATGATGTTGAAATACTGCCCTGCAGCCCAGAAGGGAGGGGATCATGCTCTGCTTCAGTTTGTCACAGTACATGTTGGCATTCATGGTTCCCTCAATGAACTGTAGCTCCCCACAGGCTGCAGCACTCATGCAACCTCAAACTATGACACTCCCACCACCATGCTTGACTGTAGGCAAGACATACTTGTCTTTATACTTCTCACCTGGTTTCCACCACACACTCTTGACACTATTGGAACCAAATAAGTTTCTCTTGGTCTCATCAGAGCACAGGACATGGTTCCAGTAATCCATGTCCTTAGTCTGATTGTCTTTAGCAAACTGCGAGCTTTTTTGTGCATCATCTTTAGAAGAGGCTTCCTTCTGGGACAACAGCCATTCAGACCAATTTGATGCAGTTTTCAGTGTTTGGTCTGAGCACTGACAGACTGGCCCCCCACCCCTGTAACCGCGGCAGCAATGCGGGCAGCACTCATACATCTATGCTGAAAAGACAATCGCGGGATATGATGCTGAGCACGTCCACTCAACTTCTGTGATCAACCATAGTACGGTCTGTTCTGAGTGGAACCTGTCTTGTTAAACCGCTGCATGGTCTTGGCCACCGCACTGCAGCTCAGTGCACCTAAATTGCACAATACATCCCTGAGGGATGTTGAATCCAAAAGGAAGTGACTTCTGGAATGTTTCACTTGTTCTGGTACTTTGGGGGCTCTGCAAATGCGACACAGCACCCTCCAAAATCTGTGTTCCAAAAGCCAAATAATGCTCCCTCCCTTGTGCGCCCTGCCATGCACCCAAAGAGCAGTTTACACTAACATTTAGGGCATTTCCCAACTTAGAAGAAATTGCGCAGCAAATTTTGTGATGCTTTTAATTTCCAGGATTCCTTGTGAAAATAGAAACTTTTTATCTATAACTGCATATTATTTGAAAAAAATTATACATTTTTATTTTCATGGCCCAGTGAAACCCTTGTCTGGTCAATATACTCACTACACCCCTAGATATATCCCTTAAGGAGTGTAGTTTCCAATATGAGGTCTTTTTAGGAGTGTTAATTAAGTTTTATCACCTTAGGGTGTCCGCAAACAAAAGTTGGTGCCTAAAATATATCCTAATGAAAATTTGACCCCAAAATCCAGTAGGTAGTTCTCCTACTCTGAGGCTTGTGATTGAGCCTAATAGCACACTAGGGCCACATATGGGATATCTCTGAAAATGGCAGAATCAGGGGGAATCAATATTAAGTTGCATTTCTCTGTTTATATTTCTTGTGCTCCAGTACAAAATATATTAAAATAGAAAATCTGAAAAACAAATACAATTTTGACATGGAAGGGAGAGACACGGACCGCACATCCTCACACTATACGTTTATCTAATGCTTCTCAGCAAAACTATATAAAAAATGAACAGGAGGTTCTTAGTATACTTTTTGATCAAAACGTATAGGCCCACTTGCCATGTCGCGGCGACCTCTATTAAGTAGGTCCCTACGCTAAATGGGGGTAACACTGCATGGCGGCCACCACCGCAGTAAAAACCACACAGATGAGGGGCACAGCCCGGTGGCCCAACAGCACCACTGCTGCCAGACCTAGCCCCCCGGCTCTGGACTGCACCACCCCACCAGCACAGCATCACAGCAACAATGGCCGCCACACAGCACCACCACCACAAAAGGAAAGGTAGACACTGCACACCTTCCCAGGGCTCCCTGCATACAGACTGCAAGAAACAGGGCTTTAACCCTTATACAGACTACTGCTAATTATACAACCTCTCCTTTTTTTGGTGTTGGTGCTGTGTGGCGGCCATTGCTGCTGTGGTGCTATGCTTGTGGGGTGGTGCAGCCCAGAGCCAGGGGGCTAGGCCTGGCAGCAGTGGTGCTGCGGACCACTGGGTTGTGCCCCTTGCTTGTGTGGTTATTGCTGCGGCGATGGCCGCCATGCAGTGCTATATCCATTAGCGTTAGGGACCCACTTTAAAGAGGTCGTCGCGGCCTATACGTTTTGATCAAAAAGTATGCTAAGAACCTCCTGTTCATTTTTGTAAAATTTTGCTGAGAAGCATTAGATAAACGTATAGTGTGAGGATGTGCGTTCCATGCCTCTCCTTCCAAGTTTAAATACAATTTTGACATTTCAACTTCACTTTGCTTTAAATCCTGTGAAACACCTAGAGGATTGATAAACTTCCTAAATGCTGTTTTGAATACTTTAAGGGGTGCAGTTTACCACATGGAGTCATTTATGGGGGTGTCTAACATACAGGCCCCTCAAAGCTACGTCAGGACCGGACTGGTTCCTAAAAAAAAACTGTGTTGAAAATTTTCTTAAAAAACTGGAAAAAGTTCTGCTAAATTTCTAAGCCCCCTAATGTTGTAAAAAAGTAAAAATATATATTTGAAAATGATGCCAACCTACATTAAACATATGGTACATGCTACATATAAACTATTTTGTGAAGTATAACTTTGTGTCTTACATGCAAACATTTTTTCATATTCTCATGATATTTTGATATTTTTCTCAAATAAACAAGAAATGAATGGAACAAAATTTATTACTAACTTAAAGCACAATGTGTCACGAGAAACCAATTTCTGAATCGCATGGATAGGTAAAAGCATTAAAAAGTTATTCCCACCAAAGTGACACATTTTAGATTTGAGAAATAGGAGGTCAAAACTGGTTGTGGTGGTAAGGGGGTTAAAGATGCTTTTTGGATCTCCAGGAATTGTCTTTTGTTGATGAAGGAAATCATGTTGTCATGGTACATGCCGCGGTCCCTGCTTCGGACCGTCGCCGTGTCCGTGCCTGCCATGTCTCTGCTGGGGCTCCCTGTGCAGGGGTCCCGGCAGCCTGTGTTCTCTGCTGTATACTTGCCTGTCCTGTTGCTCCTGCTTCCTGAAGTCCTGTACGTGCACTGCGCCTCCTAGGGCGCACACGCTGCAGCTTCCTGCCTTTATAGGCTCTCTGTCCTAGTCACCTTCCTCTACTTGTGACCCCTGGCTATAATAGGAAGTTCCTGTCTTTGCTCTGGGTCAGTCCATTGTTGAGCCTCATTCAGAGTGCTGTGGCCATCTGAGCTCCTGCCAGCTTCTCTGGACCTAACCCCTGAGATGCCTGGTTCAGTGGTGCAGTCCACCAGAGCTCCTGACCACCTGCATGTCGTCTTCTGCTGTTTCGTACCTGCCGCTGTACCTGTCTAGTTACCTGCTGAATCCTGATGTTGCACCTGTTTAGGTCATACATGCCAACTCTCCCCCTTTTTGGCGGGGGGGGGCCCCCATTTGGGGGGCCCTCCCCCCTCCCGGGGGAGTTGGCATTTCTCCCGCCCCCAGAGGCGGTGGGGGTCTTTAAATGGCCGGGGCCCGGGTAGCGTGGTGCGCACTCCGGCGCCGCCCTCCGTTCCCACGGGCGGGTGAAGCGGGCGCAGGGTCCGCTCACCCGCCCGCGGTCTCACTGTGCGGGGAGGAGGCAGGTGGGAGCGCTCCCTACTGCCTCCTCCCCTTGTATGTCCGGCGCCGCTAGCGCGCCGTGCATACGGGTCAGCGGCGCAGGGGAAATGACGCGCGGCTGCTCTCATTCCCCCTGCGTCGCTGAGGAGATCGGGCAGGAGCCTGGCCGGAGCTGCAGGAGCCTGGTCAGGTAAGTGGAATTTATTATTTTATTTTTATTAACTACATGGGGGGGCTCTGCCTGGCTGGCTACAATGGGGGGGGTCTACCTGGCTGGCTGCAATAGGGGCAACTACCTGGCTGGCTACAATGGGGGCAATACCTGGCTGGCTACAATAAGGGCAACTACCTGGCTGGCTACAATGGGGGCAATACCTGGCTGGCTACAATGGGGGCAATACCTGGCTGCTACAATGAGGGCAACTACCTGGCTGGCTACAATGGGGGCAATACCTGGCTGGCTACAATGGGGGCAACTACCTGGCTGGCTACAATGGGGGCAACTACCTGGCTGGCTACAATGGGGGCAATACCTGGCTGGCTACAATGGGGGCAATACCTGGCTGGCTACAATGGGGCAACTACCTGGCTGACTACAATGGGGGCAATACCTGGCTGGCTACAATGGGGGCACTACCTACCTGGCTACTAAAGGGGGCACTACCTGGCTACTAAAGGGGGCAACTACGTACCTGGCTACTAAAGGGGGAAACTACCTGGCTGGCTACTAAAGAGGGCACTACCTACCTGGCTGGCTACTAAAGGGGGCACTACCTACCTGACTACTAAAGGGGGCACTAACTACCTGACTACTAAAGGGGGCAACTACCTGACTATTAAAGGGGGCACTACCTGGCTACAAAGGGGGCAACTACCTGGCTAACAAAGGGGGGCATTACCTAGCTACAGAGGGGGCATCTACCTTGCTACAAGGGGGCATCTACCTGCCTGTAAGGGGAACTAACTGGTTATGGGGGGCTACTACCTGGCTATAAGGGCATCCACCTGGCTTTCTTCCAAGCCATTATGTAGTTAGGCGGAGTGGGTGTGGCTTTTTGAAGGGGGGCGTGGCACCAAAAAGAGGGGGCCCATGCAAATTTTTGCCGCGCCGCGCTACCAGCCCCCTTTTTAATCTCCTGCTTTTCATTTTCAAAATTGGCAACTTGGTTTTTTCCCTGCTGAAACCCTGCAGAAGTTTCCGGCTGTCCCTTTTTCCCCACCGCTTCTTGCCAGGGGTTCCTGTCTGCCCCCTCAGCTGTCCCCCGCAGGTAGAAACGTTAGGGTGTGCCGGGGGGTTTCCCCGCGCAAAGTGTCCTGCTTTGCGGGGGCCCCGGGGAAAGAGGGGGGGCCCCTAGATTGCTCCTGGCGTGGATCTCCGCACAATCTCGCCTGCGGGATCACAAGGACCCACACCCGGATCCCAGGATCGGCGCCTAGTGTACATTGTTCCCGGGGGATCTTTAACTGTCAATGCATGCAAATTTAACAGTCTGGTCAAGGTATAACTCTTGGATGGGGGTGTCAATGATGGGTTTGGGTTAAACCCTCTCCCCCCCATTCATTCATAAAGCTTCAGGCTGGTGACTTCCTTTCCTTCCCTCCTTCTTCTCATCCATATCCCTTGTATAGGACCATAATGCATTATAGTTTCACATATGTTTGATATACTGTATGAAAGTTAGTTTAGCGTAAATTAGCCTGTGCTTCATGTCACATTGCATGCTATGTATAGTAAATCTCATTGGTTATTGTTAGTATTGAGCGATTTTTATCGACAAAGTTGAAATCGGCAAGGTTTTTTTTGGTGATGGAATTTCCCCATCATTCGATAATTTAAGGTTAAAAACTTGCTATCTTAAGAAACGCCCTTTTTTGGGGCTTCCGTAATTTTGGCGGGCCCGCAAAAGATTTCAGAATAGACAAAGGGTAGATGTGTGTGCGAAGTCTGACGGGTGTGTATGGTTGCGAGGGTGGAAAAATACATGACCTCGTTTTTCATAGAACAGCGTTTCCGTTTAGCCTCAGTGTCTCTCAGGGCTCATAGGGAAAGGACGTGCGTCTCCGTGGCCACCCGGCAGCGAAATTAGTCTTTTCTGCACAAAAAACCTCTGCATTGTGTGATCCTTCCTTTTTGTTAGATTAGAGATTTAAAAAATTTTATGTAGTTACTAGAGAATTTTTAAAGAGCATCTCCGGTGTAAAGGTCACGGGGGTGGGAGCGGGGGGGGGGGGCCCCCCCCCCCCCCTGGGAAAAAAAACACGGGACAAGCTCTATCTAAAAGAACGGTTTAAAAGTTCCCCAAGACTTTTTGTAGATATGTAGGGGAATATTTTTTTTTATTAACAGTTTCTATTGAAGTTTTTTCCCGGGATATTGGGCATCTAAAACTTTATTGGATAAACATAAATTCTAGTAACTGCGGGGCTTTTTGTTAGCTGAAAAAACTCCATTTTAAAAATTATCGTATACTTTTCAAAAAGGGTTGTTCAATTTTACCCATTAAAACCTGTGCTGTTTATTTTTAAAACCCTTTGGGCACAAAAATTTACAACCCACCCAATTTTTTGTAGTCAGCCCCTCAGAAAGGGTTGTTTTTGCCAAAAAAAACCGGGTTTTTCGTACAAAAAATCACATTTAAAGGGTTTTTTTTTTGATTTTTTTGCGCCCCCCAGTACTTTTTCATTGACGCAGCATTTTACGTAAATCTTAAAAAAAGCAATTCTATATTCCCCAACGGGTAAATTTGAAAGGTGAAAAAAAATACATTTTATTATATCAAAAAATAACAGTTACGTGTTTTTTTTTTTTGCCCCCACCCAGAAACTTTTTCCCTTTGGACGCACCCTTTTCGAAAAATTTTTAAAACAGCAATTCTATATTAAACCACAGGGGGAATTGAAAGGTCAAAAAATCCCGTGAATTATACGAAAACAAAACGATCGTGTTTTTTGATTTTTTGGCGAACCCATTACTGTTCATTGCGCAGCATCTACGAAAATTTTAAAACAGAAAATTCTATTTTCCCACCCAAGGGATTGAAAGGGCAAAAAAAGTTTATTTATAAAAAACAAAACATTACGTTTTTTTGACTTTTGCGCACCAAAACTTTTTCTTAAACGCAGCATCTACGTAAATTTTTAAAACAGAAATTTTAATATTCCCCAAACAGGTGAATTGAAAGGTGCAAAAAAATACAGTTTATTATATCAAAACTTAAAAAAGTTACGTTTTTTTTTGACTTTTGCGCACCCATTTACTGTTCATTGACGCGAAATTACGAAAATTTTAAAAAGGGAAAATTCATATTCACCCCAGGTAAAAGGGAAAGGTGAAAAAAATACAGTTTTTAAAAATCCAAAAAACATAACTTTTTATTTTTTTGATTTTTTGCGCCCCCAGAAACTGTTCATTGGCAGCATCAAAGTAAATCTTAAAAAAAAAAAACCTTTAATATTCACCACATTTGAATTAAAAAGGTGCAAAAAATAATTTTTTTATATCAAAACAAAACATTTAACGTTTTTTTTTAAACTTTTGCGCACCCATTTACTTTCATTGACCAGAAATTTTTACTTTAAATCTTAAAACCAATTTATTTTTCACCAAGGTGAATTGAAAGGTCAAAAAATACCGTGTTTTTAAACGAAAACTTAACAATACGTTTTTTTTGGAACTTTTGCGCACCCATTACTTTTCATTGAGCAGCATCTCGTAAATCTTAAAACGCAATTTTATTTACCCAAGGTGAATTAAAGGTTCAAAAAATACAGTTTTTAATAAAAACAAAACAGTTAGGGGTTTTTTTTTGATTTTTGCCCCCCAGAACTTTTAATTGACCAGCATCTACGTAAATCATAAAACACAATTCAATTTTCCACCACAAGGTAATTTAAAAAAGGGTTTAAAAAAATACGTTTATTATATCAAAACAAAAACAGTTACGTTTTTTTTTGACTTTTGGGGAAACCCAGAAAATTTGTTCTTTGGGAAGGGCAGAAACTACTTTAAATCTTAAAAAGCAAATTTATTTAAACCACGGGTGAATTGAAAGGTGAAAAAAAATCCCGGTGTATTAAAATCAAAACAAAACAGTTACGTGTTTTTTGCTTTGCGCACCCATTACTTTTTCATTAAAGCGAACTACGTAAATTTTTAAAACAGCAATTTATATTCACCCAGGTAAAATTGAAAGGGTGAAAAAATTTACAGTTTTTTATATAAAAAACAAAAAGTTCCCGGTTTTTTTTTTAATTTGGGGCACCCAGTACTGTTCATTGACGCAGATTACGAAAATCAAAAAAAACAGCAATTCTTTTATTCCCCCAAGGGGGAATTGAAAGGTGCAAAAAAAAACTTTTTATTATATCAAAAAAACATTTAAAACGTTTTTTTTTGATTTTTGCGCCCCCATTAGGGTTCATTGACGCACATTACGAAAATTTTTAAAAACAGGAAATTTCTATATTCACCCAGGTGAATGAAAGGGTGCAAAAAAATACCATTTATTTATCCCAAAAAACATAACAGAAAACGTGTTTTTTGGAATTTTCCCCAGTCCAGATTTTTTTTTGATAGACCCCCTTGCAGTTAAATTTGAATCCACAATTTTGTTTTGTTTAGGGGGTTTTTGGGAATAGCTGTGTTTTGCCTTTTTTTTTAAAATAAGGGGGCCCTTCCAAAAAACCCTTTTCCCCATACCTTTTTCAAATTTTTATATTTTGGCCCATGGGCGAAATGCAGGGGTAACGAGCAAAGGGGGGGGTAGCACAGGGGAGGAAGGGGGAACGAGAAAAGGGTGCTTTTTTCCAGGGGCGGCGACAAAAAGCATGCCAGCGGTTCGTAATTTTGCAGGCCGTCGGGCCTTCATCGCTGGGTGGGGCCGGGTGAATCTAATTTAAACAAACTTCGTCGCCAATCGCCTTTTCAGTGGTTAATGCAACCTCCCATCTAGCAGTTTTTTAACCCCTCGTCCCTAAAGTCAGGCCACAAAGGTCGTCCCCAGCATCTTTCAGCATCCGCCCCAACATAAAGAAACCCCAAAAATTAAAACTCGTGTACCCACCACGGGTGGATAACCCATTGTCTGAAGACCTTTTTGGGGAGGGAAAAAAAATGCGGTTGGGGTCAAAAAGGATTTTAAAAAGATCAAGAGGATTTTTTAGCCCGGCCCCGACCCCCAGTTAAGATCCCCAACCAAGGAGGGGGAAAGGAAGCCGGTAACTGGGCAAAAACCCCGGGGCGGTGGGAAAGCCTTGCATTCCCCCTTGCTTTTTTTCCCCCCGCACCCTTTTTGGATGCAAAAAAGTCAGGACGACCAAGTACCTGTTTTTATGATGATAAAGATGAGGGAAAGGGGGACCCCAATCCGGGGTCTTTTCCGCGAATTTGTTTTGCGAGCGCTTCATCAGGACAGGGGAAAGACGATGGGGGGTAGTGTCAATACGGGGTCCCCCCAAAAAAAGGGGAAAGGGGGCCCGGTCGCAGAAGTCCGCTGATATGATTCCCCCAGCCAGGGTCGGGGCGAAAAACCCGGCCCTCGCTTACCCCGCCGCCCAAAAAGGCCCAGGACCTCTAAAATTTGGCCTTCTTTGGCAACCCTCTAAATTCCCCCAGCGATTGAGGCAAAAAACCTTAAGGGGTTAACCACCCCCAAAACATGCCCCTAGTCACATAAAGGCGAATGCTTTGAGTTGAAATGGAGGGAAAATTTGGGCCCCAAAAAAAGGCAGCCCGACCCCGGGGGCCCTCCTCCCCCCTGTCAAACCCCTTTCCCCCCGGCCTCCCCCCTCCTCCGCCACCACCAAGCGTTCCCCCCCGGGCTCCCCAAGGGCTTCAGAGCAGGATCAGGGATCACCCACCGTTCAGCCTCCACCGTCCCCCCGGGGGTACCCCCCAGCACCACCAGAGACCCACCCTACCCCTTCCCCTTTCCCGCCATTTTTGACGACCTGCAACCCCCTTCAGGGGGCCAGTCTAGCAGCCACCTTCGCTTCCATTTTTTGGGAAAACAAAAGGGGAAACATTTTTAAACCCAAACCACCCAAACCCCAAAAACCTAAAAGTGGGCCCATTCCCCGGGGTTTTTTGGCCCTTTGGGAAAAAGTTGCCTTTCCCGTCGGTGGACACGAGGGGTTTCCCGCCACGTCAGGGCCCTCCCCCCTCCCCCCAATTTCCCAAATGCCGAGCAGGCATTTTTTTTGGCCAAAAAAGGCCGCCCCCCCCTTTGGCCCACCACTTTGTCTCAAAAATTTTAAAAGGCGTTTCTGCATCTGTGTCCGGAAAAAAAAGCCATTCCCCCACCCGACACATGGATTTGTAAGCACGGCCAAGGCGCTATTTTCTCGGGACAGCTCACTGGGGGGCCCCTGGGTGGATGTCTCGGGGGGTTGAGGGGGTGGTCTCGGGCCCTCGGCGCACGCTCTTCAAAACTGCAGGGAGGGAGGGCTTTTTCCCCCCAAAGGGTTTCCTCTGGTGGCATCACTTTCCCAGAGACACCAAAGGCCGTGTTGAAAAAAACGCCTTGGAGACCTTTCCACAAAAGGGTCAGGAGCTGTGGAGGGGCTCAAAAGCAACGAAAAACCGGCGTGGCTGGGTGACAAAAAACCTTTGTGCCGGCAAGGGGGTGGGGCGATAACGGCAAAAATCTGCTGGCCCCCCCTTAAGCCCCGGTAGGCGGGAAAGAAACACCCCTTCCCTGGCATGTCATGAACCTTTTTTTCCCAAAAAATTTTTAAAGGGAAGCTACCCGGGTCTGGATTGCCGGGCTGAAAAGGCTCGGGGGCCCTGGGGTTCGCACTTCCGCCGTTCGCCCCCTCTTCACCCGCCTGGTTTGCTTTGCGGTAGCCGGCCTCCCCGTCAACCGCCCCAATTGTTGACGTGGCAACAGCGGGAATTTCCCAACCTCCACATGCCCAGCGATTGGGGCAGCACCCGCAATCCCCATTACGCATAGGGAATGACACTTGGCCGAAAACAGCGGAAACGGACCTCGGGGTGTTAAACCCAAACCGAGGGGTGGAGGCAGGTGAAAAAGACCCTTTTTGGGCACCATCCTTGCCAGTTTTGAAAACCCAACCAAAATTTTCAGTGCGGAAAATTTGCCCTTTCAGCATGGGGGCCTTGGGGGGTGATCTTAGTTCTGGAACGACGTTTGGACCTCAAAAAACAACGGGGCCCCCCCAGCGACGGAGGAGGAAAACGGACACAGAGGGCGGCACGGATTTTTTTCTCTCCATCAAATCCAAAAAGGCCCACATTTCAAAATTTTCCCTCGGTCTTCATTGGGGCAGTGGTTGGGGGCCCGGGGGGGAGCTATTTGGAAAGGGGGCCCATCAGTTCAGGGTGCATCATCTCAGGCAAGTCGGGGTTTGTTTTTGAAGCTTTTGCGGGGGCAGCGGGGGAGGAGGGGGTATTCCTGGACACCGATGTTCCCGACGCCCCTGCCTTGGAAAGGGGTTTTGGCGGGGACTTTAAAGGAGGAGGGGGAGATGGGGAAAAAAGATCGGGTTTTTGTTTTTTTCCCCTGACCCAGAGGCTTGGGAAATAAAGGCTCCATTTTCTCACAGTGATTGGATGCTCCATTTCCCCCAACATGATCCCGCATTAAGGCATAAAAAAATGAAAAACCCGTTACTGGGTGGCCACCCTCCGGACCCCCGGTCCCAAAAAAAAAAATCAGAATTTTCCCTTTTCCCACCCACCCAAATAGAGATTAAAATGCAAAAATGGAAAACCTTGCTGTTTTGATCAATGGAGACATTTTGTTGCTTCTGCTTCACTTTCCCCCAAATGCCCACGGTGGAACAAAAAAACAGCAAGTGACAGCGTAGAGTCCAAAGTAGGCTTTGCGGCAGCAGCAGGCAAGGTGGCAGAACCCCAAATGGGTAAACCTTTTGGCAATTTTTGTTTACCCCCCTCACCAACCATGAAATGCAGGGGCAAAACACCCAAACACACGGGAGACAGTTTAAAAAATCAGGGTGAAACGATATCGCTTTCTCAAAAAAAGGGATGTTTTTGCATTTTTTCCGGCCCCAATAAAATTTTGGGGGTACCCAAAATGGAAACGAAGGGCCCCGAGTTTGGTGGGTCAGCCATAAAAGGTTTTGCCTGCCCAGCACCAGGTCATATCTAGGGGGCGGAAAACCTTCCCCTGGAAGCTGGGAGGGGGTCTTTACAGACAAACGCATCCGGTTTTTCCAAAAGATAATGGGTCGTTTGATTTCATCAAAAAATGAATGGGCATGGATCTCTGATGATGTTGGGGCCCCCAAATTGCCGAGGTCCCCGTTTATTTTGCCGGTCTATTTCCTTCCTTTTCAAACAGAAATGGTCCTCTTGAAAACTTTTTTTAAAAATGATTTTTTCTTACTGCAATTTTTTTTCCTTTTCCCCAACAGTTCATTTTGATGGTTTTTCTGTGGGGGAGACTGTAAAAGACAGCAAGGTTTATGACAACACCGTATTCCTTTACTCACTTTATCTTTAAAAAGTTTTTTGCATTGTCCCAAAGGTTTTTAGGTCATGTTCTGGAGATACAGCAATAATCATGATCCCTTTTGGAAAAGAAAGTGACTTCTAAGTGGGTTTTTTCCCACACAATTATTAATAGTGGTGAGAAGTCATTTTTATAATTTTTTTTGGGGGATGTTGCTGTGAGATAAAGCTATTTTAAATTTTGGGGCCTTTGGAATAGAAAAGTGGTTCCCAAGTGGCATTTCCTCCCTCACAATTTTTTAAAAAGTGGGGTGAGAATCAATTTTTTTAAATTTTTTGGGTCCCTGCTGCTTTAAATGCAGCCCAAAACCCACAGATCCCATTATAAAAAAATGTTTTTTCTAACAGACATTTGTTCTTTTACAATTGCCAATGGCTCAAAGGGGCATGCTTTGAATTTTTGGGGGCATTTTTCTTGACATGCAAATAAAACTACAGGGCCTATTCTAAAAAAAGTTGTTTCTTTAAAAAGACATTTTTTTTCTTCACAATTGACCAAAAATGGCTCAAGGGTCAAAGCTTTGAAAATTTTTGGGGGGATTTTGCTGTGACATGCAGCTAAACTAAAGTCCCTTTCCCAAAAAATGTTTTTTTCAAAAAGGGAAATTTTTTTTCACAATTGGGCCAAATTTGGGTCAAGGGGGCATGCTTTGAATTTTTGGGGGGAAATTTTTCTGTGGGCATGCGCTATAAATTTAAGGGCCCCATTCTAAAAATGTTGTTTCAAAAAAACCCTTTTTTTCAAAATTACCAAAGTGGGTCCCAAGGGGGCCTGCTTTGAATTTTTTTGGGGGGTTTTGCTGTGACCCTCACTATACTACAGGTCCTTTTCTAAAAAATGTTGTTTTTTAACAGGGGGCAAATTTTTTTCTGCACAATGTCAAGAGGGCTCAAGGGTGATGGTGCGTCAGAAAAAAAGGGAAAAGGTAGGACACTGTTAATGGCATTTTTGCAAAATGACTTGTTTTTGCAAGATCTTTAAAAATAGGGTATCAATCCCTGTAAATTTAGACAAACCCCTTTTTAAAACAAAAGAAAAAAATGAAACAAAGACGGGGGAAAAAATTCCCTCCTATTTTAAAAATGTGTTTTTTTAGAATTAAAAATACTAAAAAATTGGGATGTACAAAATGCTGTTAAAAAAAAATTTCCCCTGAATTGTACAAGGGAGGTACAGGAAACTTGGGCCAGATGAAGGGGTTTTTCAGAAACTTGGGGGTATGGAGCACAGGGCAGGGGAACAAAAAATACAGAGACCCCTTTCCTCCCCCAAGTTTAGTAAATTTGGGAAAAAAAATGCCAAAATAAAGGGCACCTGGGTGTAAAAAGGGCTTTTAAACCCCCATTTTTTCCAAGTGAAGCCCCAAATTTTCCACACTCCCTACGGGGGGCAAGCCTACCCAGGTATTTACTGTGACAGAGGAAGGTGGAGTTTTCAAAACTTTCCCCTTCCGCAAATCTTTCTTCAGCACGGGCAGTTTTCGTTGCTGGTCATCAGGGCATTTTAACCTTGGGGTGTTAAAAAGATGACGGAAAAGGGGGGGGGCCCCCTTGGGGTTTCCCCCGCACACACTGTAAATCCCGGGCCCCGGGGCCTCTGTGGCCCAAAGGAAAAGGTATAAGTCAATGTCCATGAAACTAAAATGGTTTGGGTTTAAAAAACCCTTTTTTCCGGGACTTTTTAAATGTGGGGGGGCATGCAGGTTTGGGGGGTATGCTGTTTGGCCCCCGGACAGGTATAGTCCCAAAGTTTCCCTGAAACCCAAAATGGGGTTTAAAGGGCTCCTTTTTTTTCCGGGGACTTTTTTAAAAGTGGGGGGTCATGCAGGTTTGGGGCCAAGCTGGGGGCCAGGACAGGGGATAGGGCAATGCCATGAAACTAAAAAAGGGGGGTTTAAAGACCTTTCCCTTTTTCCCCGGGACTTTTTTAAAAGTGGGGGGGGCATGCAGGTTTGGGGCCCCATGCTGTGGCCCCGGACGGTTTTAGGGCAATGCCATGAAACTAAAATGGTGGTTGAAAAACCCCCATTTTTTTTTCCCCACTTTTTTAAAAAGTGGGGGTCATGCAGGGTTTTGGGGGTCATTTCGGGGGCCCCCGGGCAGGTATATCCCAAAGTCCAGTGAAAACTAAAATTTGGGGGTTAAAAACTTTCCTTTTTTTTTGGGACTTTTTTTAAAAGTGGGGGTCTGCAGGTTTGGGGTCATGCTTGGCCCAGGACAGGTAAAGTCAATGTCCAGTTCAACTAAAAAGGTGGTTGAAAGACTTTCCTTTTTTTCCCCACTTTTTAAATGGGGGGGGTCCCTGCAGGTTTTTGGGGTATTCGTGGCCCAGGACAGGTATAGCAATGTCCATGAAACTAAAATGGTGGTTGAAAAAACTCCTTTTTTTTCCCTCACTTTTTAAATGTGGGGGTCATGGGAGGTTTGGGGCTCATGCCCCCCCCTGGCCCAGGGGCAGGTAAAAGCAATGTCCCGTGAAATAAAATGGTGGTTGAAAGGGCTCCTTTTTCCGGCACTTTTAAAAAGGGGGGTCAAAGGGGGTTTTTGGGGGTCATGCTGTGGCCCCGGGGCAGGTTGTCAATGTCCAGTTTCAACTAAAATGGTGGTTTTAAAGACTCCTTTTTTCCGGCATTTTTAAAAGTGGGGGTCCCTGCAGGTTTGGGGCTCATGCTTTGGCCCAAAGGGCAGGTTTTGTTTAATGGGCCAGTGAAACAAAATGGTGGTTGGAAAAAATCCCTTTTTTTCCCTTCCCCTTTTTAAAAATGGGGGGCATGCAGGTTTTGGGGCCCCATTTGTGGCCCAGGGAAAAGGTATTGTCAATTTTCCATTAACTAAAATGGTGGTTGAAAGGGCTTTCCTTTTTTGGCCCCTTTTTAAATGTGGGGGTCATTTCAGGTTTTGGGGCTTATGCTTGTGGCCCAGGACAGGGATAGTCAAAGTTTCCCGTGAAACTAAAATTTGGGGGGTTGGAAAAACTTTCCTTTTTTCCCGGGACTTTTTTTTAAAAGTGGGGGGCATGGGAGGTTTGGGGCCATGCTTTTGGCCCAGGGGGCAGGTATAGTAAAGTCCAGTGAAACTAAAATGGTGGTTGAAAGACTTCCTTTTTTTTCCCCCCACTTTTTAAATGTGGGGGGCATGCGGTTTGGGGCTCTTTCTGTGGCCCAGGAAGGGATAGTCCCAATGTCCCAGGGAAACTAAAAAAGGGGGGGTTGGGAAAAACTCCTTTTTGGGGGCTTTTTTTTAAAAGTGGGGGTTTATGCAAAGGTTTGGGGCTCATGCTGGGCCCAGGACAGGGTATATTTTAATGTCCAGTTGGGAAACCCAAAATGGGGGGTTGAAAGACTCCTTTTTCCCGGGACTTTTTAAATTTTGGGGGGCATGCAGGTTTGGGGGTCATGCGTTCCCCGGACAGGTATAGCCCAAAGGGGCCAGTGAAACTAAAATGGTGGTTGAAAGCTCCTTTTTTCCCTCACTTTTTAAATGTGGGGGTCAGCAGGTTTGGGGGTCATGCTGTGGCCCCGGAAAGGGATAGTCAATGTCCCGTGAAACTAAAAAAGGTTTGGGTTGGGAAGGAAATCCTTTTTGGGGGCACTTTTTAAATGTGGGGGTCAAAGGGAGGTTTGGGGCTCATTCTGCGTTCCAGGACAGGGATATTTAATGTCCAGTTCAATTTAAAATGATGGTTCAAATCATACTGCCTTCTGGCCTTTTTAATTTGGGGTTATGCAATTTTTTAAGGGGCAGGGGTGGTACAAAACAGGGATAGTAAATGGTCTTTTACTTTTTTTCTGTACTTTTAAAAACCTAAGTTTGGGGGCCCAAGATGTAGGACGTATCCCTTTGACTTTTTTTGGATGTTAATTTAAACTTCCCCCTTGTTTGGGGGTAATAAAAGGGAAAGGGGTTTTTTGCTCTCCCCATAGACTTTAATGGTCATCGCGCATAATCGTGCTCAAATATCGAAAAAACCCTTTTCGATAGCGGGCCCACTTTTCGACTATCGATCGATCTCGATAGCCAATGCAATCGCTCAACACTAGTTATTGTATATAATGCCTCGATTGCGTGCGCTATGTTGCGGTAAATTGTATGCTTGCTTTCACACTGATTGTAAATGTATATCGTCAATAAAAAAAGCTGTCTGCCCGAGAGTTTTATTTGGTTTTTGGGTTTTAATTCCTAGTTATATTTTTAAAAACCCTTTTAAAGGGTTGGATGTGACTTAAAGGGAAACCCGGGCACATTTTTTTTTGCCCCCTTTCTGAGGGGCAGACAAAAATAGTGTCAACCCCGTTGTTCCCCGCACTGTGTTTTCTTATTCTGAAGATGCACATTTTTTGAGCATTTTTCCCCCAAAACCCAAATTTTTTTAGTAGGGGTTACCCGCCCCCAAAGGATAGCCCCCCCACCTAGCAGTTTTCTACCTATTCAAATTTAAAAGGTTTTTTCGGTTGAGGTGGGTGGGGCCCACCTTTCCCTTGGGGCCGGGGTTTTAAAAAAAAACTGACTTTTTAAGGGCTCTTCGAATGAAAATCTTTGGTGAAAACTGCAGATTTGAAACATTAAAAACACGAAAAAAATACAGCATCTTTCAGAATAAGGGAAACGTGCTGGAAAAAAAGCAGGTCCCGACCGGGGTTTTTGCCCCCCGCCCCAGCAAGGGGGGCATAAACTATGTTACCAAAGGGTTTTCTTTAAAGGGAAAATTAAATACCAAAAGGGTTAACTAAAGTCCCGTTCTTTCCCTTGAGCTTCTTTTAAAAATTTAAAAGTTAATTTTATGGTAGCATTTAAAGGTTTGGGGAAATTCCCCCACAACTTCTTTATGGTGTCTCTTCCTAAAAATGAACATTTCCTCTTTAGCGCTATAAAACAAAAATTGGGAACATTATACCTGTGGATTTTAAATTTTCTGTGCTGTGACATCAATATGTGCTTTTTTTCCAAAGTTCTTTTGATATCAATGTGTGCATGGTTTCTTAAATGTGACTTTTTTGGGGTGTTTTTTTATCCCCCGCAAATGGAAATCTCTTGAAGCGTTAGGCTATGTCTACACACCATGCAAAAACCAAAAGATTTTTGGTGGTTTTAGGATTCTAAAACCGCTGAAAATCCGATTGTTTTACAAGACCAGACTACACAAGACGTTTTTTTTTTCCCTCGTTTTTCTGGCCCGGCGACTTTTTGGGAAAATGTTGAAAAAAAAACCGGCCCCAGGGGCCCTTTTTGGGCCGGGTTTCCCCCTTCCCAATTTGGACGGCAAAAACCCGGGTGGCAAAAAATTTTACAAGGGGCTTTAAATCCTTAACGACTGCCCACCCCCAAATTTGGTCGTTCGTTTTTGCACCCAAAGCTTTTGGCGGGCGCTGAAAACTGGAGGGTTTTCGGCTCCCGGGGGCCACAGCAGCAAATGAAAAACCGGGGGTGTACAAAACGGCCCCCGATCCCAGAGCATCCCCCCCGCAAGCACCGGGGGGGCAGGGGGAACCCCCCCATCCCGGGGGCTTTAACCCTTTTATTCCGCAGTTCACCGCAGCACAGTCAAAGGGGTTCCCCCCGCTCGGGGCGGGGGATCAGAACGCCCGGGACCCGAAAAGAGCTCGGGAAAGGCTGCAAAAGTCAAACCCCCGGGGGCCCAGAGTACTCCAAAGGGGTGTCTGTGTAAGGCTATGTTCACAGGCTTAACGCGGGACGTAATTAGCCC
>JAODAL010022993.1:0-63593 GCA_025379985.1 Phyllomedusa bahiana
TTTGTCGATACTTGAAAGGTAAGGTTACAGGCCCTTATTTTATTAGAAAATCAAAAACAGAAATCCAAAAAAAATTGGGGAAGGTTTTTCCACAAACTTTTTTTTGCAGCTTTACCTTTATTATAAATGACCCCAAAAAAATTCTCAAAAAAATGGCCGCCCTATCTCTTTTTTGTATTTTTCTGGCCCAAAAGCTCACAAATTAAATTAACCTTTTTTTTTATTTTTTACACCCAAAATTTGATGGAACACTGGCCAGCGGTACTTTTTAAAGTACGGGGGCCCCCCCATCACTTTCAAAAATTCCAGCGACATTTTAACTTCCCCTTTTTTTTTCCTGGGGTCCCAATTTGGCGCATTGTAAAACCCGGGGGAAAGATGGTTGAAATTATTGCTCTTATTTTTTTTCCGTAATTGGGGTGCTTTTTGGGGTATTAAAAAGGCGCAATACAACACTAAATTTTCTTTCCCCAAAAAAAAAACTGCGTGTAAACCTTTCCCTTTTTAAAACCCGAAATAAACTTGGGGAAAGATAATTTTAAAAATTTCGGATTGGGTTAAAAAACCCCCCGTTGTATCTGACCCCAACTAAACCATTTGGGGGTTTTTGAAAATTGGGGAAAAAAGATTTCGCAGTGACGGGGTCTGACAAGAACAAAATATATTTATTATATTATATTTTTTCCCCAACCTGTTTCCCCCTTTATGGAGAATATCATAATAACTGGAAAAAGCAGGAACCACCCATCATGTTATTCCCCGG
The DNA here is from genome assembly GCA_025379985.1 of Phyllomedusa bahiana. Classification (NCBI taxonomy): domain Eukaryota; kingdom Metazoa; phylum Chordata; class Amphibia; order Anura; family Hylidae; genus Phyllomedusa; species Phyllomedusa bahiana. Next base: position 764 of record JAODAL010022993.1, read on the forward strand.
GTTTTTTGGACCCCTTGGCCCTGTATAAGGAAAACCGTAGGGGTTTTGGTGTGGGGGGAAAAAACGTCCCAAAATTTGAGGAAAAAAATATTGGAACCAGGAAAGAAAATTAGGGACACCGATTACAAATATGATATAAAGCTTGGAAAAAAATTAAAGGCCCCATTTGAAAAGTTTTAAGTTGGGGAAAATTTTAACCCGTGTGGGTTTGGCCTTTAAAATTTGCAAGAAAAAAAGGGGCCTTATTTATTTTAAAAAAAATAAAGTTTAAATTTTTTAAGCCCGGGAAAGGGGTTAAAAAATTCTTTTTTTGGGGTGGAAAACCCTGGTTTTTTTCTTTCAAATTCCTTTTTGGCCCTTTTTCCTTTGCAATTTTTTTGGGCCCATCCGTTTTTTCCCTATTGAAAGAGGATTGTGAAAAACCAAAAAAAAGGGTTTTTAAAAACCTTTTCCCTTTCTTTAAAAAAGGGTTTTGGGTTCAGGTGATCCCCTAATCAGAAGAAACCATTAATTTTGAAAGGGGTGGAATTTGGTTGGAATTCAACTGACACTGAAAAGGAAGCCCGACTTTCCCGAGATGTTGTTTTTTAAAGAAAACGTCCCTTTTGGTTTCTTAATTTTTTCCCGGGGGGTGTTTTAAACCCCCAAAGGGGTTTTTCCTGTTCACATGGCGCCGCAGGCTCCCAAGGCCCAAGTGCCCCTTGGAAAAATGCATGCGGTTTTTCGGGTTTTTCATGCCTTTGTTTTTTTTTCTTGCATTTTTTTTTTTGCCAAAAACCTTTTTTTAAATGAAACATAATGGGAGACTTTGTATTTTCACTGTTTTAGGTCTAAGGCTTTTTTTGTTGCTAATAGAAAAACCAAAATCAAAAGCCCCCTTTTTTTTCCCCGAAAACTTTATATAATTTTTAAAAAAGAGCACTGATTTTTTTGAAAAAAAGGAAACCCTTATTCCTGACAGTTTTAATGGGGGGCCAAAAGGTATCCCCATAATATTGCCCCTTAAAAAAGTTTTCACTGGTGTTTTGTTGGGACGTTACATAGGGGGGGGAGGTAATATCTCCCAAACATCTTTTGTATAGGGAGTTTAAACTGTTAATCTGTGGTGTCACATAGGAAAAACAGGTAAAATAAAATTACAAGATCTGTAAAAAGGGAAGGTTATCACTGTACAATTTTTGGGTTTTTTAAACTTTGGATGCGGGTATAAAAACCCAACGGGCCTTGGACGGGCCCAAACGGGGGAGAGGGAAAACCCATGTTGGGGTCCATAGGTAAAGGGGCCCTCGGCTCCCTTTTCAGGGACAAAGACAAAAAATTTAGGGAGGGAAAGGGCCCAAGAAGCGGGCCCATTAATGTACAATAGCTGAAAGGGGTGGCCAAGAAAAAGGCACTCCACTGGTGGGCCCCAAGGAAACCCCCCAAGTTGCCCAACTGATTTTAATATTTTACCTGAAAACCTTTGGAAATTTAAATCACTGTGTATTATTTGTGATTTAAAATAGGACTGCAGGTCCCAATTAAAAACCTTTCTGTATCGGGAGGTATCACTGTGTTTTTCTGTAGTGTTTAAAGGGGAATCCCAGGGGGAATCTATTTCATTTTTTCCAGTACTCGGGGTATTACACTGTGTTATGTGGTGTTACACGGGACTCCCGGGGTAGCATCCGGGGTAAGAGTGGTGGGGGGAAGGGGATGGGTTTCCCTTCCCCCCCGGTATCTGAATAAGGCCGGGTTTTCCACGGCTTTTTGCCGGCGTAATTCCCGGGGGATGGATTCCCCCGCAATTACGCCGGTCCGTGCAGCGGGGGGCCCGGGACGCTCGCCCGGCCCCCCATTGCCCATGCTTTTACCCCGTGCTTTTTCCCTTTGCTGGGATAATGTGAAAAGTATTTCTCCCCCCTCGCCGTATTGGAGCGGGCGGGGAGGGGACGGAACCCAAAAGTTCTCTATGAGAATCCCGGAAATTACCTTTAATGCTGGCAGGTTTTTCACCCCTTAAATTGGGAGTGCAGTCACCCGCGAAATACGCTGAAATCCGTTGAAAAGAAAAAAAAACCGTGTGAACGAACCCTTTTAAGTATTTTCATTTGGCTGATGGTAATGAGATCCTCCATTTCAGGGGGTAAAAGCATTTAGAAGTGGGGTTTACAATGGCTGCGTTCAATTTGGGGGCTGCAAAAAAGCAGACGCTCCCGCTGGCTGTCACTTCTTGACCAGGCCGCCATGTGTGGGGAGGGGGCGCTGCCATTGGATTTCAATGGCTGCAAGCTGGAGGGGTGGGGGGGGCCAAAGGGCGAATGTGGGGAAGCCCTCTGAGGGGGCTTTTTAAAACTTTTATAAAAATAAAGGGTTTTTTCCACGACGCCCTTTTCAGAGGGGTGTTTGGATTTTGACCCAAACCCGCATCTAATAATGTGAAGTGTGATTTTTTTTTGCTTTAAATTTTAAAAAATAAGCATGGCTTTTGACGGAGTGATCTTTGACGGGGTTTTCTCGCGGCATCTTTCGTTCCTTCAAAGAATTGTCGGGTCCATTCTTGTCCAAAAGGATGCAGTTTTTGGTGGGGGTTTTAAGTCAAGGGCCCTTCTTTAATTTGAAAATGTCTTAGACCGTGCCCCAACACCGTTTCTGGTTCCCGTTTTTGAAATTTCGAAAAAACTTTATTGTGCAAAACGAATCCAAAAAAATAAACAACAAAGTGTTTTTAATTTTTTTGGGGATATGTTTTTGGGGGGAACTGAAAAAAAGAAATTCCCTATTGCTTTATGGGCTTTTCATGGCCTTTAAAAACGGGTAAAGGGAATTGACATTTTCAATTCTTTGAATGCAGGGCGGTTTCACGCAATGCCAAAAACATAGGGTTAAAACACGCATCGTGTTATTACACTGAATTTCAATGCAATCAAATTTGGAACATTTTTTAAATAGGTTTTGGGGCCCTTTTTTTTGGTGCGTAAAATTAACCCCCAAAAAATTTTTTTTTAAAAAAAAACGTTTAAAACCCTTTTCTTAGGGTTTTGTCCCCACCCCAAAGGGTTTTTCCCCCCCCGGTTTTTTAAGATGGTTTTTTGGTTTTGAAAACCGTCTGAAAAACCAGGTGACAACTTTTAAATTGAATTCTATGGAAAATCTGTCGGATAGTTTTTTTTGACCGCCGGGGGGTCCGGAAAAAAAAATAGAACATGTTAAATTTTTCCGTCCCGGTTTTGGGTTTGGAAAATTTTTTAAACCCAAAAATATGCCCAAAGGGGGGAGGGCCCTTTTTTTTCCCCCTTTTCTTTGGGGAAAAAAGGGCCCTTTCCCCCCGCGGCCGCGTGGGCCCAAAAGGGCTTTGGGTATTTGCTCTTTGCCGTGGGGCGGGCCCTTTTTCATACTTTTTTGACCAAAAACTTCTAATCCCGGCTCAGTTTTTCTTTTTTTTGAGACTTATAAAATTGGGAAAATGGCTCTGTTTTGGTGTTTTTCGAAAAAAAGTTTTTTAAAAAAAATTTTTTTGATGGGCCCTAGGTGCTCCCTTGGTGTGGGTGTAAAATCCAAAAACTGGGTTTTAAGCGGGCCCCCCCTTTGCACTGGACGCCAAACTTGGCGCCCCTCCCGGAGGTTTCATTAGCTTGCGGTCGCGGTCTTTTGGTAAAAAAGGTTTCGGGCCCTCCAAAAATACCCCCACCGGGCAAAGGCTTTTTTCCCTCCACCCCGTTTATTTTCCCGAGCAGGTTTACGAAAGGATACAAACCCAAAAAACAAAAATTTAATTAAACGTTGTCCGTCTAGCCACTAACCCAAACACTTTTTTGCCACTCTAACCGGTGGGCTGGTCTACCTCCAGCAAAACCAGAAAAAAATAAAAATTACCCGTCTCCACTGGTTTGGCTTTCCCCCAAGGCCTCTGGGGGGGGGCCAGGCCTTTCCCGTTGGCTCCCCAAAAAGCAATAGAGCCACCCCCCTCCTGGAGTATGAGGCCCTTTAATAGGTCTCCAGAGAAAACACCCCCAAAACCTGGGCTGGAATACAGAGGGCCTGGAACGGGGGAAAAACCCAAAACCCAAACCCATCTGCAGTTGTTCCCCCCGGGAAGGCCAGCATTAATGAAGTGTTCCCAAAAACCCCAGTCCTCAAGGGCCCACCCCCAGGGGCATGTTTTCAGGGTTTTCCCACAGGGTTTCATTTACAATTAATGACTTTTACCTGTGGGGAACTTAAGGAAAGCCCGAAAACATGACTGTTGGGGGCCTTGAGGACCCGGAGTTGGGCCCACCTTTGCCCTTAATTTGGCTGGGGGGAAAATTAGGGCCATGTAGGTACAAGGTCAGGAAAACCTTTAAAAATGCTGGAAAGAAATACATGGGTTCCCCACCAGACCAGGGTTCGGTGGACTACCCCCACCTAGTGGCAGAAAACCCCGGACTGCCAATGGTCGCTTTTGCCCCACAGCCCCAAAATCAGCGCACACTACCCGACTAAAAAGGGGAAATTTATTTTAAATCTTCACACTTCTTGGGGTAAAATTAAATTTCCCGCCCCAACCCGCTTTTTGCATTTGATTTTCAAAAACCCGGGCGAAAAGGCAAAAGTGCAAAAAACCCCAAAAAGGGGGCCCGCCATCCCCCATACAAATTTTAAAAAAAACAAAAAGTTGCTTTAAAAACCAAAAAAAGTTTTGGTTTTTTTAAATGATTCTATTTTTGGGGAATTTTTTCCCCAAGGAGAAACCCCTTGGGAAAAAAAAAAAGCAAACAATTTTGGGTCCGTCCACAAAGGCAGGGTTTTAGTTGGTTTTTAAATTTGGTTTTTCCAAACCCGAAAAATGTTGTAACCCCCTCCCCATTGATAATAAAAAATTTCCCCCCCAGTTTTTTGGGGGCTAAATGCATGGGTTTTTTTGGGGCGGGTTTTTTACCCCACTGGGGTTTTGAAAAAAATTGGAACATGGCCCCAAATTTTTCCCGTCCGGGGTTTTGGTGGGGCACTGCGCTTAAATTTAAAAGGGGGTTGGGGGACCCCCGGGCCCGCAAAAGAACAAACCCCCCAAGCCTTTTAAAACAAATTTTAAAATTGAATTGGTATTTTGTTTACTTTCCCGTGTGGGCCCTAGCCTTTTTTTGGGGTTTTTTGGGATTGATTGGTGGGATTCCCACACATGTCCTATACACACAGTGGAAAAATTTACTTCTGCATTGCCTAGAATTGTGGGGTAATCTGTGCCCAAAAAGTGAGTTACCCGGGCCCTTTCACCCCCATTTATTGGGGAAGGGGTTCTAAAAAAGCTTCTAAACCCGTTAAACAAAGACCCGGGTTTATTTTTCACTATGAAAAAATTTTGGTGCAAATTTTTAAAGGGGATGTTCTCACAAAGGGTTTTTGGGATACGATTTTCCCCCGGGTTGTGTTTGGAAAACCCGAAAAATTTTCCCTCCAAAATCGTTGCGTTTGTTAGGACCTTAAAAAGGTTTAAAAACCCTAAACCAAAAAAGGAAAAATGCGTGTTTTGGGTTTCAGGCAGGGGTCGCACGCTATAATTTATTACAGGGGGCCTTTTTTTTTTTTCCTTTTTCGCGGCCTTTTGGACAAAAAATTGGGGGATGCAAATTTTTTGGAAAGGGTTTCCAAAGAAAAAACGGTTGAGGACCCCATCAGGGAATCCCCTCGTCTGAACGGGGCCGAGGCCCCTGTTTTACCTTTTCGGGAAGTATAAAAATCACACTGCTCATTGTTAAAAATGTGCAGTTGGGGTCTGTCTAGCCAGAGCTGGGCCCTTGGGGACGGGCCCCCAGAAAACCCATCCGGCCCGTAGCTATTTGGATGCCGGCAAAACCGGTGGGAAAGATGCTCATGGGGGCGCTGCGTTTCCCGGGGCCGGGGTCAAAACTAAAGAGGGGAAATTGGTTTGGGGCCGGGGAAACAGAAAAGATTAAAAAATTTTTCAGTTTCCCTTTTGTGGGGGTATATCCCATTTAAAATACCTGCCTGTGAGGGAAATATATTAAAATAACTGCCTGTGGGGACCCCCATAAACTATCTAAAATTTTCCTTTCCCCGTGGGGCCTATATCTATATAATGCCTGTGGGGGCCCATATCTATCATTTGCCTCCCCGTGGGGAAAAAAAATATCCTATTTTCCCCGCCTGTGAGGACCAATCTAAAAAACCTGCATGAAAGGGGGGGCATAAAATATTTATATCTGTCGGGGAGGCTTATAATTATCCCATATACCTACCTTTAAGGGACATATATCCCATATAGCCCGGGTAGGGGGGGCATATAATTTTATATAAACCCCGCTTGGGGGGGGACCCCATAATCTATTTTACCGGCCCGGGGCGGGAAACTATATCTATTTTACCTGCCCGGCCCGGGGGGACATATATTTTATTTAAAAACCTTTTTGAGGGGCGCTTTTTTTACCTTTCCTTACTGAGGGGAGCTTTTTTTTCCCCTGCCTTACTGAGGGGAGCTTAATTTACCCGCCTTAAATGAGGGGGCTTTATTTACCCCGCCTTAAATGAGGGGAAGTTTATTTACCTGCCCTTAATGAGGGGACTTTTTTTACCCGCCCTTTTTGAGGGGAGCTTTTTTTACCTGCCCTTCTGAAGGGAGCTTTTATTTCCTGCCCTTTCTGAAGGGAAAAATTTTTTTTCCTGCCTTTTCTGAAGGGAGGGGGGGGGGGGGGGGGGGGTTTATATTCCTGCTGGAAACAGGCGCGGGGCTCCCCAAAAACACCCGACGTATTGCAGACAACTGTACGCGCCGAATTACGCCGTTGTGAAAATACCTATGGAAAGGGATCCCTCAAAATGCGGCCCTAAAGCTTTTGGGAAACTACAAATCCCATTTATGGTTTTTTTATAATCTATAAGAGTGGGAAAATTTGGGGGTTGTAGTTTCCCAACAACTGGAGGGCCCCAGGTTTGAGGGTTTCGGGCCCCTAAGGCGGGGTTAAAATTTTGCCCTCAGAATTTCCAGCTGCAAACAGACACAAAAGGGAATTTAGTTTCCAAAAGGGAAAACCAAATGGCGACTGGGCGTATCCTATTGATTACAATGGGTCCATCGGGTTTTGCCTGGGTATCTTTTTTGTTCAGTGGGAAAAAATTAAACGCAAAATTGCTGCACTATTTTTTGGGGGGGGATTTTCCCGAAAAAAAACAGGCAAAGGGGGGTTCTGAAAGGTGCTTGTGACAGGGGATGTGAAACCCAAAATTTTGGTCGCCTAGCCCCAAATTTTCCCCTTTAATAAATGTTAGACAAAGGGGTAAAATTTTTGCCCCCTTATTTTAAAAAAAAAAAAAAACTACAACCAAAAATTAAAAAGCCCCCGAAGCATGGAAAAAAAGGGAGATTTCCTTTCCCAAAAACACACCATGCTTAAAAATAAGGCCATGTTCACAAAGGTTATTTTGCCTGGTTTGGGGCGTGTTTTTGGAGGGGTTTCCCGGACCAAAAACCTCGTCTTTAAAAAAACCCCCAATTTAATTTATTTTATTAAAAACAACGACCCAAAGGTTTTTTTAAACGCTTCTTTGGGAAACGTGAAAAGTTGGGGTTATGTAAAATCTTGGGTTTGTGTTTTTTGGGGGGTTTTTGTCGCCCGTTTTTGGTGCATTTTTCCCTAGCAGTTTTCATAACCCCGGGTTTTCCCGGCTTAATTTTTTTTTATGGGGGAAAACCCCGTCATAAACCCCAAACCCCAAAAAAAAACCCAAAAACCCCGCCCGGGGAAGTGTGGGTTTTAGGCGAGGGTTTTTGGGGGAGGTAAACACGCTCGGTGGGTCCTGTCTGAACCGATTTTGTGTTTACATTGAAGGGAAGGAAATCACCCCTGCAAAATTGTTAGATGCGGGTTTTGGGGCCGTTTAGGGGTCCGAAAAAATTGGAAACCAAACAACACATCTGAAAGGTGGGTCCCAAAAACGGATCAAAGCGGGTTGTTTGAAAAAAAACAACTTGGGCGGGCATGCATGAAATTTTGGGGTTTTCATGCCCCCAAAATTTCTTTTTACAAAAAAAAAGGGGATTAAATGCGCCTGACTCATGAAACCCCTTACAAATGGGTAAAAAATCAGGCCATTCTAGGGCTTTGGGGTGGGAAATTTTTGGATCAGGTTTTACCACTTTGGAAAAGTGGTTTAATTTTTCCCGTTGTAATGGGGTCAGAAAATGCCATAGTGCAGGGTTTTTCAAATATGTAGCTTTGCTTTTGGTTTTTTACACACCGCCCCCCCCCGAAAAACGAGGGGCTTTAAAAGGGTCCGCAGGGCTATGTAATTTCGGGGCCGGGGGGTTTTGGGGGTGGAGATTTTTTAAAAATATGAACGGGGCTGTGCCGATATCCGGGTTTAAAAGATGGCAGAGGGTTTGGGGCACCCCCGTTTTTAAATGTTGAACCCTTTGGTATTTTTAACAAGGGTAATTGCGGGGGGGGATTTCAGTCACCCTGCAATTACACCCGGGGGTGTTTAGTGGGGGGGGGGGGGGGGGGGGGGGGGAAAAATGCCATCTCCATAAAACTGTTTTTTACTCGGAGAGCTGAGCGCCAAGGGAAAAAAGGGCATACACTTACTCCCCGGGCGTACAAACGTCCCCTTAAAAGTAAGCCCAGGGGGGAAAGGGGGCGTAATTCCCCTAGTTCTATGAAAAAAAAAAAACGATCTAGCAATTCCCAATTTTTTTAGCAGTTTAAAAAAACAAAAAAATTTTTTTAAGTCTTTTAAAAATATATGCATAAATGCATGGGGCGCATAAAATAGAAAAGCAGCCGGACAGAAAAAGCAGTTCCCCCTTTTTTAAAAAGCCCCTCTATGAGAACTGGGGAAATTACCTTTAATTTTCGGTTTAATTTTAATGTCTTTTTTTGGTTTAATTAGAGCCCCAAATATGACGCAAAATTTGCGCGCCAAAAAATTAGGGCTGGGGTGAAATACCCTTAGTGTAAATTTGTGGCCTTAGGATATTTTTTCACTTTTGGCATATTGGTCACCCTCACTTTTTAATACTTTTTGGATTTAAAAAGCTTCATAAAAACCTTTTTTTGTGGCTTTCTTTCCCTTTTTCCCCATGCTGTTAATGTGCGGGGCGCATGAAAAGGGGTGAGGGGAAACCAAAATGTTTTTTTTTTTTACATAACTCAGTTTTGGGGGAATGCACATTGGTAAAAACACACGCCACGCCCTGCGCCGCCCCCCAATGGGGCAATGCAAATTTAAATTTTTTTTTTTTTTGTATTTTGCTGGACTAAAATGCACATTTTAAAAAACCCGAATATTTTCGTCAAGGGGAAAAACAGGTTTTAAACTAGCTTTACCATATTTCTTTTGTTTATGCCTCTAATTGTAGTGTGAACAATGCCACCCCGCTTCCATCACACTTCATACTGTAGGTTGGGACAAAGCTGTGCTCACATCTACATTAGAGACCCAGGGCACAAAATTCCCGGGCCCAAAAAATGGGCTGCCGAAAAGCGCGCTTTTGTTTAAATAATAAGGGTGACACTAGGCGGAGACCCGGTGGGACCCCATGGGAAATTTAAATTGAGTTACTGGACGGGCCCCTTTTTGTCTTTCATGTTTAAAATCTTTTCGTGATGTGATTTTCATTGTCCTGTTGCTATACTGAAGCAGAGCAATGGAAATGAACAATGCAGATGTGAGCCGAGCCTAAGACACCATGCTGCGGTATTAATAAAACTGATAACTGCTGGAAATCTGACTCACTGAGGGGGAAAATACTGATCACCCTGGATAATTATGGGCCCGTCACATCAATCCTGGATTGTGTCAAAACCGAAGATGTAAAGCCTGTAAAAACAGACTTTACATCTCAGCCTGTGACCGCCAACAAAATCGGCACACTTTTCTTCTCAAATACTCTGTGCTGCTGGGACCCCTGCTCCTTCCACTATGAAATTTCCAGTCTGTGCACAACAAGATCAGCACACTTATCTGCTCAAATACTCTGTGCTGTTGGGACCTCTGCTCCTTGCACTATGAAATTCCCAATCTGTGCACAACAACAAGATCAGCACACTCATCTGCTCAAATACTCTGTGCTGCTGGGACATCTGCTCCTTCCACTATGAAATTTCTAGTCTGTGCACTACAACAAGATCAGCACTCTCATCTGCTCAAATACTCTGTGCTGCTGGGACACCTGCTTCTTCCGCTATGAAATTCCCAGTCTGTGAACTGCAGCAAGATAAGCACACTCATCTGCTCAAATACTCTGTGCTGCTGGGACATCTGCTCCTTCCACTATGAAATTTCTAGTCTGTGCACTACAACAAGATCAGCACTCTCATCTGCTCAAATACTCTGTGCTGCTGGGACACCTGCTTCTTCCGCTATGAAATTCCCAGTCTGTGAACTGCAGCAAGATAAGCACACTCATCTGCTCAAATACTCTGTGCTGCTGAACCCTTGCTCTTTCCAATATTAAATTATCAGTCTCTGACCTCTAACAAGATCAGCACACTCCTCATCTGAAATATTACGTGCTGCTGGGAACACTACTCCCTTCACTATGTAACTCTGTAACCTCCCACAAGATCGGCACATTCACTCCTGAAACACTTTGTTCGACATGTATGAATTTTGCCGTCCAGGGGTCAATTTTATCGTGTGCATTAGTAGCGTAGAATATGCATGAATGTATGAACCTGTTCTACTCTGGGTCCTAGATTAGTCACTTTCTAGCTCCAAAACGACAACTCGGGCTCAGGTAAACCACTTGTAACTTGCTCTGCCTGTTCCAGCAGTAATGCGCCCAGTTTTGACGTCCTCTCGTAATAAACGTGTAAACTCATGCGGTTGGGGTGCGACGCCTCCAGAACACTCCCCGATCTCAGGCGCATTACAAAGTGCTGCGGGCGCCCAATAATGCGCCTAATTTTGGAGTACGCCTGATTATAAAGCTAGAGAACAGGGCCAGGCTTTGGGCTGAAAGGACACGAGAATACTGGAGCAGCTCTGTACATACATGTCACCACTATGTCATTCTCAGTCTGTACCTCGCTACAAGATCTGCAACAATTTTTTCCTGAAACACTTTGGGCGAACATGTATGAACTTTGGCTTGACCGGCCCAGTCTAATAGCTTTAAGGTAGTGTAGAACTGCGCCAGAATGTATGGACCTTTTCATAATACAGGCGCTGATCTGAGTGCCAATACCACAAGTCTGGGCCTCAGGCACCACCTTTACCGCTGGTCTGTGGCGTACTCTGCAGGTCATACATACAGGCAGTGTAGAGCCAATACCCAACAAGTCTGGCTCAGGCACCACCTTGTACCCTGGTCCCTGGCTGGTCTTCTGCAGGTCAAAATAGAAACATACAGGGCATGTAGAGCCTTTACCACAAGTCCTGGCTCATGCATCCACCTTTACCCTGGTCTGTTCTTCTGCAGGGTCATACATACAGGTGCAGTGTAGAGACAATATCTACACAAGTCTGGCTCAGGCACCACCTTTACCCTGGTCCTGGCTGTTTTGGGACGGTTTTGGTCCCGTATTCCGCGCCGTACTGCGCAACATATGCCGCAAATCCGTCCCAGTCATTACGGTAATCCACAGTTCTCACCCCCTCGCCCCTGCTGCCCGGCACACGGCGTAATTGCGGGCGAAAGCTGTCCCCGCAATTATGCCGGTAATAAGCCGTGTGAACATGGCCTTAAAGGGATTTAGAAACTGCCTGTCTTCGCCAATGTTCATGGCATGTCGCCCCTTATGCTGCTGGACACTTTGCTCCTTCCACTACACCTCTCATCTGTGACCGCATACCTGTGCTGTAATGATCCGTTCTATCATACACATTGACCCTGAAGAACGGCGTCTCAAAGTATAAATTTTGTTTTCCTTCTGCTGCAAAACACCACCACATTCTGCTTCCTCCCGCATCCAGGCGTTACACAGATCATCACAAAAGAAAATCCTTTCACTGAAGCCCACAAATATTTCTTAGTAATAACCACAATGTAGAATAATTCACAATTTCCCGCATACTCAGCGCTGCTCATTAAACACCAGAAAGTGAGAGGGGACGGCTGTCCAAAAATGTTGTAATCACTCATTCCACAGATTTGTGAGGGAAACTCCGGAGAGATCCCTGCAGTTCAGCACAGTGGTGCTCATGGATGAATGTTGTTGTCCGTACAATTTGTTTCAGCTGAGGCCTCGACAGAAAAGTCGCCATCTGCAAACAGATTTGGGAAGAATGACATGATAATCACTGAACTCACTGACCCAGGCATCCTCAAACTGCGGCCCTCCAGCTGTTGGGAAACTACAACTCCCATCATGCCCACTGTTATAGATTATATAAATGCTTGATGGAGGTTGTAGTTTCCCAACAGCTGGAGGGCCGCAGTTTGAGGATGCTTGCACTGACCAAAGTGGAGTGACATTGACTGCAATCCATAGGAAAACCTGAATGACTAATGCACAACTAAATATTACATCTGGGCCAAGGCTCTAAGGAGACAAAACTGACGCCTTAATCACATACACTCTATCGGATTACTGCTGTGGCCTAATTTATCCCTAGGGGCCGGCATGAGGTTCACATGGTAGCTGCGTATCATGCATCTATGGATTTCAGCAAATTTAGGGGGTTAGAGTTACACACAGGAGGAGTCAAATAGTCCCCTCCAAAAAAATGGGAATCTCGCAAGAGAACAGAGAGTGACCCGTGATACCATACTGTACTATTTTGCCATAGGCAACTTAAAACCTATCAGTTCTTCAATCTATAAAGAGCACTAAAACGTAACTTTTATTATTGTATAACACTTAAACCACGATACACACAATTAAAAATCCGCTGATTTCTAACCTCTCAATTTAGTCCATTCGACTTCTAAAGGAAGGAATAGCTCCTTTTCTATATCAAGGGCTGGTGGACACCACCTATTAACCAGAAAAAAAAGGTCCTTTATATAATACAGCAATTTACTAACTGCCAGTAAGTGGTTCCAAGCTCCTACTTTTGGCAGTCATATCCCTAAGGTCAAGCATGAGACTATAAATTGTGATTTCTTTCTCACCTCTGTATACAAGTTTCCACTCGCTGCAGGGGGTGTCACAAGGGGCCCTTATTGTCGATGTGGTCCATTAATTTAGGGACGACTGCCCAAGTAGGAGCTGTGTGATCCCCTTACTGGAGTTAGTAAATTGCTGTATATATAAGGGCTTTTCCTGTTAATAGTGGGCTCCACCAGACTTGATAATAGAAAAGAAGCGGATTTCCATTTCCCAAGAAGAGCTGGAGAGTGGCAATAACCGAGCTGAAAGCATGCAAACTCCTGGGCCAGATGGCTTTTTCCTGTGAGAATTTTTTTAAAGTCTTGAAAGAACAGATTATCATGTTCCTTAGCAGACCTATACAACCAATCTTACAAGGGTGCACCAAAGACCTGAGTACATCCAACACTGCGAACATTAGGTAATAGCCAAGCCGGTAAGACCTTACATGTACCGAGCTCTTAGCAGGCCAATTTCCCTTATAAACGTAGCTTTAAAACATTAGCGAAAAGTATATGTAGCAGAACAGGCTGGCTCAGGTGATTCCCAAACTCATTGGCCCCACAGCAAGTCGGTTCGTAAAAGGGAGATCCGCGGGAGCTGAGATATCTAGAAAGGTCTTGCTGACCCTGCAATCGGTTCACAATAACAAACCTGGTTATCCGGGGCAGCATTGCTTGCAGTCGATACAATAAGGCTTTCGATTCCGTGGATTGGGAGTGGCTGAATCTAGCTTGACCATAATACAGCTAAAAGGCCCCATTCACGGAAACCTTCTTGTCATCCCTCTATACCAACCCCCTTGCGAGAATTTGCGTACCAAGGTTTTTGTCCCAACATTTTGCCCTCCAACGAGGAACATGACAGGGATGCCTGCTCTCACCGCTCCTTTTCAATCTTGCAGTGGAGCTCTTTGCAACAGTTTCTGCTTTCCAACCCGATTTTTGAGGGAATTTTAGTGGTGGGGAGGGAGTTAAAGCTTAACATTTTTGCTGACGACGTTATCTTTTATATGGCAAACCCGTCTAGAGACATGGAGAGCTTATTCCAGCAACTTCTCAAAATGCTCAGGTTTTAAAATTAATGAATCAAAATCCGAATTACTACACATTGTAAAAAAAAATGGGCACCGCTGCGGGGGGACATCTCAAGGACATGGTAACAATAGCTAAAGAGCACATCGCATACCTAGGGATAAAATAGGTCGCACTCCGGAATCCATCTACCGCCTAAACTTCCCACCACAGATACAAAAGATAACAAAAGATTTAGATAGGTGGTCCCGACTGCCACTATCGCTCCTCGCCAGATGCCATCTGGTCCGAATGATAGGCTTTCCAAAATTGTTGTACCACCTACAAACCATTCCACTTCTCTTAAAACATAAAGATGTGATCAAATTGAACTCCGCTGTCTCAGTCCTGTTATTTGGCTACTCATAAACGCAACATTGATCTTTGATCCTCCATGCTTTTCTATTAAAAGGGACATTTATGTTTTTCTTCCTTTAGGGCATTGGCTCTATACTTATTTCATTTAACAGGGCACCTTATCTTCATTATTATTTTTAAATTTTAAAATGTATACCCCCAAATTGATGGGGATAGGCTTTCTCATATAGCATCGATATTTGATTGTTGTTTACCATAACAGTATCTGTGTTGCCTTTATACTACCATGGCTCTGTGCCTGTAAACACTCATTGACCATTTATTCATTTTTTATTTTATTTTTTTTTCTTCTCTTTATTTCTATGTTTTATACATACTTGAATACCTGTTACTTTGATTTGTCTATCAATAAAACTTTCTTGAATTTGAAAAAAAAAAAAGTAATAATACATGGCACAAAACAGTTTAAGAGGCATAAGCAGCCAACTGGGATTTCCCTAATAATAATAATAATAATAAATATTAATCACACAATTCACTTATGGGCACAGACGACTCAAAATATAAAAAAATATATATATATTCACAAACATTTTTTTTCTCATAATCTTTAAAGTGCAAAGTGCACATAAATAATCATAAATTTCATCTGTATACAAAATATATTTAGCGAAAAGAATTAATGTATACACATCTATATATACCCATCTAAAGTGACACCGTGCATAATAAATATAGAGAACAAATGCGCCAACTTGGGTAATGTTACTTCTATGAGATTTATATATTTATGAATTGTTTATTTAGTATTATGTGGCGCATTTGATCTCTATATTTATTATGCAGTTTTGATCAAACATGTACACTAAGAACCTCAAATTTTTATGCATCCTAAAGTAGCAGAAATGCATTTTGAAAAAATTCCTATATTCCCTTTGACTGTTTTTTTTTTCCTAAAAAAAAAAAAAGAGAGAACTCCGCTTTTACAAAATTTTTTGGGTCCTCTAAAAGGCCCAGGATCGCCCTTGGTAAGCTCATGCTTCCGAAAGCCCAGGGGGGGTCAATTTCCCAGACGTGCGTACCTACAATCTAGCCTGTCTGGCACGACACTGTTTAGACTGGATTCGAGGTACAGAGTTCTATTCCAATACAACCGTAGAGGCAGCGTACACATCCCATTGGTCACTCGCGGCCTTACTACATACCAAATATGTGCATATACCACCACACATCAGGGGGGAATTTGGTGTTTAAAGATACCATAGCATCTTGGAAATCAGTCAGGAAAATATGGAAACTCCCTTGGTCAATAAGCAAATATCTGCCATTGCAGGGACACCCCGAATTCCCTCAAGGTCTGAGCAACAAACAATTTGCTGTGTGGAGTAGGAAAGGAATTTTGGAAATCCAGCATTTATGCGAGTCTGCATCAGGGAGAATCCTAACCTTCCAGGAACTCAGGAATACTCATGGTATACCAGCCACACATTTCCTGTGGTATGGACAAGTTACAAGCTTCTTGCGAGCCAGGGCCCGGCAAATGCAGGTGGTTTTAAATTACTCTACATTAGACAGTTTTATTTTGGACTCAGGCAATAAACACACGTTATCATCTCTATACAAAACCCTACGGGACCCTATAGTTCATGTCATGGAAGATACATTATTTAAATACTGGGGGGAAGTGTTCAACAACCCAGAAATGCATACAATGGTTCTGGGAGGGTGGAACATAATAAATAAGCTGATCTCCAGTGAAAAATGGAAAGAATTGCACTTTTGGTTCATTCATAAGGCGATTTATGGCTTTAATGTACCCTCACACCCCAGAGCCCCAGGCAGACTGATAGCCTGTCCTAAGTGCATGGCCCCAAGAACTGATATGATGCATGGGATGTGGCACTGTGTAGCTACTCAGGATTTTTGGGGAAAGTTGCTGGCTTTGCTCAAGACAAAAGGAGATATTCAGTTAGATCTTACACCGGAGGTGGTACTGTTTCACAACCTACCCCCACTGGGTGTAAATACCCTCTTTGTACATGTACTCTTACTGGGTGCAAAGAGATGTATTCTAGAGAAGTGGGAAGATTCTAATATGGTTTCTTTGGATATGGTGCTTAACCATATAAAAAAATATATATCCTTAGAGTAGCCAGTTGAAACGTGGTTTCTCAGCATACAATATTAATTGATATCAGGACAACTTTTATATATTACAATGGGACCCTATGGTTGATGGCATCCATCACAGGCATAAAGTTGAACCCAGAAGTTTACATACACTATATAAAAAGACACATATACATGTTTTTCTCACTATCTGACATGAAATCAGAATAAACATTCCCCGTTTTAGGTCTATTAGGAACCGAAATTATTTATATTTGCCAAATTCTAAAATAATAAGAGAGAGATTTTTAAGGCATTTTATTACTTTCTACAAAGTCAAAAATTTCCATACATTTCATTAGTATTTGGTAGCATTGCCCTTAATCTTTATGACTTGGGTCAAACGTTTTGGATATCCTTCCACAAGCTTCTCACTATAGTTGGTAGGAATTTTGGCCCATTCCTCCTGACAGAACTGGTGTAACTGAGCATTGTTTGGAGGTTACCTTGCTCACACCTGCCTTTTCAGCTTTGCCCATACATTTTCAATAGGATTGAGATCAGGGTGTTGTGATGGCCGCTCCAAAATATTGACTTGGTTATCCTTAAGCCACTTTATAACCAGTTTGTCAGTAGTTTCGGGTCATTGTCCATTTGGAAGACCCATTTCTGCCCAAGCTTTAACGTCCTGGATGACGTCTTGAGATGTTGCTTCAGTATTGCCACATAATCCTCTTTCCTCATGATGCCATCTATTTTGTGAACTGCAGCGGTCTCTCCTGCAGCAAAACAACCCACAACATGATGCTGCCTCGTGTTTCACAGTTGGGCTGGTGTTCTTAGGCTTCGAAGCTTCTCCCTTTTTCCTCCAAACATAATGATGGTCATTATGGCCAAACATTTTGATTATAGTTTCATCAGACCACAGGACATGTCTCCAAAAATGTAGGTTTTTGTTCCTGTGTGCATTTGCAAACATTAATCTGGCTTTTATATGTTTATTTTGCAGCAATGGATTCTTCCTGGCAGAGTGGCCTTTCAGCCCATGTTGATACAAGTACTCATTGCACTGTGGATAATGACGCAATCTTACCAGCTTCTGACAGCATCTTCACATGGTCTTTTGCTTTTGTTCTTGGGTTGATATGCACATGTCGGACCAAAGCACATTAATTTCTGTGACAAAGAACCTATCTCCTTCCTGAGTTGTATGATGGCTGGAGTATTAGTATTAGCTGAGCTCCCGAAAGACACGATGTACTGCGGCGCGTACTGTACATGCCGCAATACATCGTGTGAACATACCCTAAGGTTTATTCTGATTTCAGGGTGTGGCTGATTCTATGGAAGTGATTAGCATATTTGCTTGGCATTAATAGCTCTTCTAAAAGCACTGACATGAGAGCAGGAGATGTTATCGATAAGTGCAGAAAGCTACAGGGCTCAAAGTAAACAAACAAAAGGAGACTAATTACTTGTCTGAGATACCACACTGTCCTCAAGCTGCCCGCAATCCGACCTGTGGTGACATCACTCCCTTCTATTAGATTAGACAGAGCAGGGAGAGCAGGTTGGTAACCTAGAGAAACCTGTGTGAACTCAGAGAATCTCTCTTATCTCCTCAACAAAGCCAAAAAAATAAATTAATATATTTAGTAAAATTCTTTAATTACTGGTACCTACATGTTTAAAACAAATTTTTGTAGTGAGACAAACTGTTTAATAACCCCCCACCAAGTAAATCACATTAGGAAGAGATGGATACATATATCTCAAGTGATAGTTACATAGTTTTACTCAGTTATAACATATCTATTCATATTCAGAAGTATCAGACACGAGGTCCTAGCCCCCTCCCCCAAAACACCAGCTGTTCTGACCAGGTCCTTGGCACCTCGCCCCTTGTGTATATCCGACCTCCATGTACTATTGGACCCCAGTAGTTATATTTCCTCCAAAAATATCCCTGGCTGCAGTCAAAAAAATTCTACAAGCGGAAAAAATGACTAATTTTGGAGGAGAGAAGCATGGAAAACAAGTGTCTGTCTGGGCTAAAGCTTGTTTTATTGAGACCATATGGATGGGATAATGGTTAGGAACAATGAATATACTGAACAAAAATCTCATGCATGAATGATTGGTATCAATCACAGCAAAAAATACCCCAATATAAAACTTATGAAAACTTTATTAATCCTATTAAAATCTCAATCTAGCAAAAACAATCCCTTAATTCAAATATTAAATACAACAATACTGCATATCATACAAAAGATACAAAGAGGAAGAGTATACTTAGCTTCCAGGGTGGACGCTTCACCAATCTTGTGTTAATGTAGTCCTAGAGATATCCCGTATTCCAACTTTGTCCCATAAGGCCCCGCAATATAGTAAGTACACTCACCCTACAATAAACCCTATTAGGCCCTATGATTACCTTAGTGGAGTCATCGCCCAGATAAGGGCGGCCCCAAAAATACCGTTTAAACCCTAGGTAATCCTATTAATTTCTACCAAGAGGCCAATGGGTATATACCAAAAGGAGAGATAAAACAATGTATAATCTCCCAATCTCCCGACGCGTTTCCCCTATTCAGGTTCATCAGGTGAGCAGATCTCTCAACTGGATACGCATGATAGACGCCACGATGCAGGATGCATCGACTACATTAACACAAGATTGGTGAAGCGTCCACCCTGGAAGCTAAGTATACTCTTCCTCTATCTTTTGTATCTTTTTTGAATTCTTTGTATCTATCTTCCTGTATCTTTTGTATGATATGCAGTATTGTTGTATTTAATATTTGAATTAAGGGATTGTTTTTGCTAGATTGAGATTTTAATAGGATTAATAAAGTTTTCATAAGTTTTATATTGGGGTATTTTTTGCTGTGATAGGTCCTTTAAACCCTAATTTTGATATTGGTTTGCTATTAGATAATGATTGGTATCAGTCATGTACAGTGAATGTAGGACAGGTGAAAACAACCTCCTATCAGCCACTCTCTCACTGCTGGGGGCCATTTGCTCTCTCTGATGTGTGGCTTTTACAATGAACACATCTCACATATCTTATGCACAGGCCTTGGCTGCGTCTCCTGCTATGGGCAAGTCTCATCCTACAGAGTAGTTACCAAATTGTTTATTTTGTATCTTTTGCTAATGAGACGTCCAGAGAGGCTGAGCTGCAAGATAAAGTGATCTCAGTGAGGCCATGGTTACAATATATCGAGGGAGGCCTGAACACACCTGGGTATAGGGGGGCACCGAGCGTGAAGTAACGAACAGCAAAATACATCATGGAGGCACAGTATCAATTTATCACTCTGCATTAACTAAAACGCAACATTTCTACCATACAAGTCATATTTTATTTCTTATGTAAAAAATAAATGTACACAAATGCTCCGGTTAAATCCAGCCTTACAAGAATATAACTACTTTAATACTGTCCCCTCTGTACAAGCATAATAGAACAAAAAGTAATCCCTTTTCAAACTTATTACGGTAAAGAGCATGGAGAAACTGGCTTGACAGCGTACAGACATTTAAAAGACAAGACACTAGGCAAGCTCGCCCACATTAAAGTGTCCCCTTTTTATTGTCCCAAAGACAAAAAAAAGACACTTTAATGTGGCGAGCTGCCCAGTGTCTTGTCCTTTCTAATGTCTGTATCGGTGTCCAGAGCCCAGGTCTACGTGCTCTTACCGTAATAAGTTTGAAAAGGGATTATTTTTTGTTCTATTATTTACTCCGGAGACTACCAAGAATTTCTGCTGGAGGTTGACCGATGCTAGTGGCGGGTTGGACGGCGACTCGACACTGATCCCCGGGGATCGTTATTAATTATCTGCGATTATATGAGTTGTGCCATCTTTGCACAACTTCAAGAGGTGAGCGGCTAAGTTACTGTATTATTCAGTCTTTAAAAGGTTTACCCGCACGAGGTGCGCTTCTCTCCGCTTTTATGTTTTGATTTGCAGTACCTGTGTTATTACTCTGTACAAGCATATAACTACTACAATAGTTCCTCTATATACAAGAATATAGCCATTATAATACTGTTACCTATATACAAGAAAATAACTTCAATAAAACTGTACATCTATACAAGAATATAACTACTAGAATACTGCCATCTATGCACAAAAATATAACTACTATAAGGCCTCGTTCACACGGCTTATTCTGCCGCGTATTGGTGCCGTACTGCGCGCCGGGTTTGCGCTGCAGTACGGCGCCAATCCGCGGCAGCAATTACGGTAATCACTGCTCTCATTGAGAACAGTGGAATCCCTCGCTCCTCCCCGCTCGCCGAATCCGCCGCGGGGGGAGAAAGTGACATGCACATTATTTACGGCGCGGACGCGCCGTAAACAATGCATTGTCTATGGGGCTGGGAGCGGCGCCCCCGCCGCGCTCCGGCCCCGCCCCCGTCCCGCCCCTGATTCACGGCGGATTTTTGAGCTTAATACGGCTCACAAATCCGTCGGGAATAAGCCGTGTGAACACGGCCTAATACTGCTCCTATGTACAAGAATATAACTACTATAATACTGCCCCCTATGTACAAGAATATAACTACTATAATACTGCTCCTATGTACAAGAATATAACTACTATAATACTTCCCCTATGTACAAGAATATAACTACTATAATACTGCCCCTATGTACAAGAATATAACTACTATAATACTCCCTCCTATGTACAAGAATATAACTACTATAATACTGACCCTATGTACAAGAATATAACTACTATAACACTGCCTCCTATGTACAATAATTTAACTATTATAATACTGACCTTATGTACAAGAATATAATTACTATAATATTGCATCCTACATACAAGAATATAACTACTATAATACTGCTCATATGTACAAGAATATAGTACTAAAACACTGCCTCCTATGTACAAGAATATAACTACTGTAATACTGCCTCCTATGTACAAGAATATAACTGTTATAATACTGTTCCTATGTACAAGAATATAACTACTATAATACTGCTCCTATGTACAAGAATATAACTACTATAATACTGCTCCTATGTACAAGAATATAACTACTATAATACTGCTCCTATGTACAAGAATATAACTACTATAATACTGTCCCCTATGTATAACAATGTAATTACTATAATACTACTCCTATGTACAAGAATATAACTACTGTCATGGTGCTCGGCCGTCCCCCTGCGCTTACGGGGTCAGGCGCGGGTGCCGCAGCTGCCCGCAGCCGTTGCCCTTCTGCTTCTGCCCAGGAAACCCCGTACTCACCAGTCCCCGCACCTGTGTCGGGTTCTGACAGCCGCCGCGCGCGTGACGGCTGGTCGGGATTTAAAGTGATAGCGCGCCGGTAATTGGCCATCGCTGGCCGATGACCCTATTTATTGTGCACGCCTCCTACACTCACTGCCAGTTCGTTGGTGTGTGTTTGGAGTGCCTAGTCTGTATTCAGAAGTCCGTCTTGTCTTCCCGTGTACCAGTCCGCCTGCTTACGTTTCCTGACCTTGCCTGCTTGCCGCCTGTCCTGACCTTCTGCCTGTCTCTGACCATGAACCTCTGCCGCCCGTTCTGACCTCCTGCCTGTCCCCGACTACGTATCCGGATCCCGATTCTGTACCACGCATTACCCCGGCCGGCAGCCCCAGCAAGTCACGTCAGGGGTAGCGACCTGGTAGCCTCACGCCGCAGCAAGTCCATCCTGCTTTGCGGCGGGCTCTGGGGAACACCGGGGGCTACTTAGACTCTGCTCCCTGGCGTGGCTTTACTATCATCGCTTGCGGTGGTCCAGCGAATCCACCCCCACATTACAACTACTATAATACTGCCCCTATGTACAAGAATATAACTACTATAATACTACCCCCTATGTACAAGAATATAACTACTATAATACTGCCCTCTATGTACAAGAATATAACTACTATAATACTGCCACCAATGTACAAAAATATAAAAAAAATAAAACAACCAACTATGTACAAGAATATAACGACTATAATACTGCCCTCTATGTACAAGAATATAACTACTATAATACTGCCCTCTATGTACAAGAATATAACTACTATAATACTGCCCCCTATGTACAAGAATATAACTACTATAATACTGCCTCCTATGTACAAGAATATAACTACTATAATACTGCTTCTATGTACAAGAATATAACTACTAAAATACTGCCTCCTATGTACAAGAATATAACTACTATAATACTGCTCCTATGTACAAGAATATAACTACTATAATACTGCCCCTATGTACAAGAATATAACTATTATAATACTGCCCCTAATGTACAAGAATCTAACTACTATAATACTGCCCCTATGTACAAGAATATAACTTCTATAATACTACCCCTATGTATAAGAATATAACTATTATAATGCTGCCCCTATGTACAGGAATATAACTACTATAATACTCCACCCTATGTACAACAATATAACCAGGGCTGTGGAGTCGGAGTCGTGGAGTCGGAGTCGGTGCCTATTTTTCAGGAGTCGGAGTCGTCATAAAATGGACCGACTCCGACTCCCAAAATATATAATTAGTTGGTTCAGTTAGTTCAATGCTGGGCAAAGAGCAAGAGAAATTGGGTCTGGCCAGTGCTACTGCTCCCATATCTTCAGCCTCATCACATGAGGAGTGTAAGTGATGACATGGAGCAGGCAAAGCGCTGCCCCAGGGGATAAGATTCTGCTCCAATGGCAAACAGATTTCAGCAAAATCTTTCACCTGTTTTCAAAGAAGTAGAAGAGTTTAACCATTCATCAAAACTGACTGTGGCTGAGGCAATTCCTTTATACCCTGACATTGTTAGAGATGTTGCCCCTGTGGTCACCGCTTTGCCCCCAACCCAAGTTAGTGTAGAGAGGCCGTTCTCTAGCCTGGAAATCATGAGATAAGATGTGAGGTCATGTATGCCGGATCTGATGGAAGCAATACTATTTCTCAGAACAAATTCACAGACTCCACAAATGTTCCTGCAGTGTTTTGCATATTTACAATTTTTTTGTGTCCTTAAGTCATATCCAATAAATATATTTTACACTGACAAGCAAAACGGTAACAATGTTTTGAACTTGTGACTTTCAGACTCCATATCTCACCCTCCACTACAGCTTTGAGGCTACTGTAATTTTATATATAGTCATCTTACCGATCTTATACATAAATTTGACTTGCAAGTATTTAGCATCTGCTTAGTTACAGTTTTGCTCCTAAAAATCAAAGTGTTATTTTGTATTATTTTGTTAGTATTTGGGAAATCCATCTTTGGTTTTCAATACTGCCTGAATCCTTCTGGGCTCTGGATCAGATTCAAGCATATCTTGACCAAAATCTTATCACAGGTCTCTTCTCCACATTCCCAATGTTGGTGCAGACTGGACTTGGATACAAACACAGCTTTTTCTTCAACTCTACCCACAATTGTTCAAAAGATCAAAACATTGTTACCCTTTTGCTTGTCAGTGTCTGTTCTACCTAAATAGCTTGATTATTGTATCATAAGGTGATAAACAGCCTGATGTGACCATTTTACTACAGAAAAGTTATCACTTAAACATGTATGAGGGAGTCAGGAGTCGGAGTCGGGAGTCGGAGGTTTGGGAAATTGAGGAGTCGTAGTCGGGGCTTCGGCTTGCTGACTTCACAGCCCTGAATATAACTACTATATACACGAATATTACTATAATGTGTTCATAACTTAGGTTCAACAACTATTGCCAGAAATTACTTCCTCTATTTATGCAGAAAGATTTACTACCATCAAAGTAAAACAAGTTGCGAGCAGCCAAGGAATGAGCATTTGCTGACACATCTAAAATCCCCCTAAGCCCAGGTTAAATTGACTTTCTTGGCTACAGGGTGTTGGAGTGGTACTGAGTGATACATGGCACCAGTACATCTGCACGGCCCGTCTCCACAGTATCTTGTTCCAGCAGTGTCTACCTGGAGTAACACAAATAAACTGATATGACTGGAGTTTCCTCTTCCTTATTTTATGCCATGCACCTCACACACTCTAGAGGCACTCTGCCTTGTTAATGTATGAGGGGTATTTACTTACCCCCCCTTTTTTTTTGTTTCTTAAATGCTAAGGTTTCTCATTATTTAGAAACCTTACCCCTTATGAGCTATGCTTAAAGGGGTTTTCTCACTACAAAGATTAGCTTTCAACATAAAGGGACAGTTAAATGAAGACTTTTCTAAACACAATGGTCAATAGATTGTACTTTAAGCATGAAATAAGAATGTCTTTTACGTGCTCTCAAGTGCACACAGCTTTCTATGGTTACCTACATACCAGATGGACGTCTGTTATCTGATTAGCTGAGAGCAGAGAGTGACATCACCCCACTGATGGACTTTGACAGAAGCAAGCCAGCTATATCTAACAAGATTAGCTTCACTAAACAAAAGGTACATGTGATATGAGGATTGAAAAGCATGGCTTTATCTGTAATCTTGTTAGTGCTAACAATCTCCTATACTGTCAAAGTAAGGGTTCACTAGAAGTTAAATATGTTAATCAATATTGTAGAACCACCCACAGCATTAGGAGTCAGAGTAAGTGCAAAACTGCTAAAACTCAATGAAACAGCGTGGTGAGAAACCCCTTTAATGCCTCTAACCTAGCCAGTCAGTGTTCTACTCTGCACTGATGAGGGGCAATACCCCGAAACAACTGTCTGAAGATGAACAAACTAGCATGGCTATATTAATCCCTTTCATACTGCAAGGCTGAATGATTCGGATGTGACTTGAGGAATGCTACATCCAATAGAAGACGCTGCAGAGTCCCAGCTCTTTTAGAATATCAGAATTAGAAAAGCAGTCAATGTGGCAGCCTTCTCTGATATTCTGATCATTAGTCAGATAAGGTTGCTCTATGGAGGATGAATTGGATATAATCATTTATGTAAACAGATGAGATAATCCGGTCCTCGGCACGGTCACTGCTTGGAATGGGTCTCAGTGTAACCCAGAGTCGCCGAGGATTTAGCAGCTATTTAAAGGCTTTAATGATATAAAGGCCGCACTTGTCGGGAAGGAGGTGAGAATATGCTGGAGTGCTTGGCAGGCAACAGTAGTCGAGTGTCTCAAACTGCAGGAATTTGGGGCTCTGCCCAGACAAAATACACGGTTCCCAGGGTATCTTGCCGGCAATGCTGATGCCCTTTAGAAAGCACCTGCTCTGCCATGGAAGGGTCAGAAAACCCAAAATCCAGGATCTGCTGCTCCAGGATGAGACTTTCTGCAACTAACTAAAAGGAACATAATGTGTTAAAAAAAGCACTTTTTTCACCAATAAAGCTTTTTCTTTAATTAAAAAAAAAAAAAAAAAAAAGCACAAAACTCAAATCAAAAGTTCACAGGCCGATCAGTGTGGTCCCTGTCATTGACATCTATGATCCCCAACCTTCTACCATGGGAAGCTGATGCTGAAATCTGAAGACATCACAATTCTGCAAATATAAAGAGATATCACCATTCTCACACTATAAGCAGGTGACATCAATGACCTAACACAATGGCGAGATGACGTTCCTCACAATACCTTAAGATATTAAGATGATATCACCATCCTTAGGTTATATCTAAGGATAAACTGTGCTGCATAGATAGCAATAAAAACTCTGTGCTGTAGTTTTTAAATCTGGAGGAATATGCACCATGTTGTATAGTCTGCTGGATTCTGCTCAGATCTGCCGTCAGCCCCGTACACTGAATGTACGTGGCTGACGGCAAATACGAAGAAAGACCGTGGCTTTTGCGCAAATCTGCGCCAAAAAACGCAATCTTGCAAGTGCCAAAATGCTGTCGGATTTCCGCGTAGACTTAGCCTTAGGGTATGTTCACATGGCTTATTTTGCCGCGTTTTTCAGTGCGCATTTCGCGGCGTATTGCGGTTTATACATGCCAAAATGTGCGCCACAATTACAGTAATTCATAGGTCTCATAGAGAGCGTCTCCCCGGGGTGTACAATATGCTCGTATCGTACGCCCGGAGAGAGAAGTGACAGGTCAATGGTTCGCGGCGCATGCATTGTCCCCCCGGCTGCCCCCCGTACTTTGGAATTGTGCGTGCTTCCAAAACACCCGGCGTATTGCGGCGCGTACAGTACGCGCCTTAATACGCCGTGTGAACATACCCTTAGGGTAAGTTCACATGGCTGATTTGGACGCTGAACTTTCAGCGTCCAAATCAGTGTCAATGCATTTCCAATCGGTTTCTGACGTGAATTTGGATTTTCAAATCCGTCGAAAATCGACTGTAAAACCATTCCCATAGACCTCAATTGAAAATCCGAGCTGTAGTCCACATGACTCCGACTTTCTTAATGTTGCATTTCAAAACCACCATTTTTACAAAAAACTTGGAACATGTTCATTCTTCCTTCATATTTTTGGTCAAAAAACGCGCCCCAAACATTTCTATGTTGGATCCGCCTCCAAAACCCCAAAGAGATGAATGGGACCCGTTTTCTTCACGGCGTTGTATGTATTTTCTGTCATACTTGATTTGCTGGAGTCAAGCCATTTGTGCTGGGATGTGGAAGGCTGTTAAGCCTCCTGCTGGACTATTTTTTCTGTTGCTTCTGTATAAATAAACCCTTTAATTTTGAAAAAAAAAAATTTCGTTTCTACCATTCGTGACGTTAATTCCCACAATGAGCAGAAGCAGATATCAACACTATCCTGAGATGACTATAAAAGTAATATATATATATATATATATATATATATATATATATATAATATATATATATGTAGAGAGAGAGAGAGGACATCACCATCCTAACACTGTAAATAGATGACATCCCCATTCTCACAATATAAGCAGATGACATCACTATCCTAACACTGTTAATAGATGACATCACCATTCTCACAATATAAGCAGATGACATCACCATCCTAAGGCCATGTTCACACGGCTTAAAATGGGCCGTATTTCGGTCCGTAATTACGCGCCGAAGTGCGCCAATTACGGGCCGAAAACGGCCCAGTCATTACGGTAATTCACAGTTCTCATAGAGAACTGACATGTCACTTTCTAGCGGCGTATACGCGCCGCTAGCAGTGATAGTCTATGGGCCGGCGAAGTGCCGGCCCCCTGCTTACTCCCCCGCTCCTGCCCCGCCCCCGTCCACATGGCGTAATTGCGGGGCGAAATTACGTCCCGCAATTAAGCCGTGTGAACATAGCCTTACACTGTAAATAGATGACATCACCATCCTTTCAATACAGAAAGAAGACCTCACCATTTTCAAGACATAGAGTATATCACCACTCTCATAATAAAGATGACATCACTATCTTTAAAATATAAAGTGCTAACATCACTATCCTCACAATAAAAGCACAAGCATATGACATAATCTGTCTAACGCTATAAAGAGATAACATGACTATCCTCAAAGTATATAAAGATGCTACTATCCTCACACTATAAAGAGATGGCATCACTACTGTTACAATACAAGGACTCCAAGCTAGTGTCTGACTGGAGCCCACCTGTGGAGTTGATTCTTTGGGCCAACTAGTGGACTTGATTCTTTGGGCCTACCAGGGGTGTTTATTCTTTGGGCCCACCAGGGGTGTTTATTCTGGAGCTTACCAGTGGAATAAATTCTTGGAGCCCACCAGTGGAGTTTATTCTTGGAGCCCATCGTGGAGTTATAATTCTTGGGCCCACGTGGAGTCTATTCTTGGGGCCCACCACTGGAGTCTATTCTTGGGGCCCACCAGTGGAGTCTATTCTTGGGGCCCACCAGTGGAGTTTATTCTTGCGGCCCACCAGTGGAGTAAATTCTTGGGGCCCACCAGTGGAGTTTATTCTAGGGGCCCACCAGTGGTGTTGAGTCTGGGGCCCACCAATGGAGTTAATTCTTGGGGCCCACCAATGGAGTTTATTCTTGCGGCCCACCAGTGGAGTTTATTCTTGCGGCCCACCAGTGGAGTCTATTCTTGGGGCCCACCACTGGAGTCTATTCTTGGGGCCCACCAGTGGAGTTTATTCTCGGGGCCCACCAGTGGTGTTTAGTCTGGGTCCCACCAGTGGAGTTAATTCTTGTGGCCTACCGGTGGAGTTAATTCTTGGGGCCCACCGTGGAGTTGATCTTGAAGCCCACCATTGAGTTGAATACTTGGGGTCCCCAGTGGAGTGATTTTTTGGGGCCCAAACTAGGATTTTGATTTTTGGGGGCCTCCCGGGGGTGTTTTTTCTTTGGGCCCACCAGGGGTTTTATTCGGAGCTTCCCCAGGGGAAAAAATTCTTGGAGCCCACCAGTGGTTTTTATTTTTGGACCCATGGTGGAGTTTATTCTTGGGGCCCACCAGTGGAGCCCCTATTCTTGGGAAACCCAGTGGAGCTTTTTTCGGGGGGCCCCCCATGGATTTTTTTTTGCGGCCCACCATGGAGTTTTTTTTGGGCCCCAACCAGGGGATTTTTTCGGGGCCCACCAGGGGTTTTTAGTCTGGGGCCCACCAATGGAGTTAATTTTTGGGGCCCCACCAGTGGATTTTAATTTTGGGCCCACCGGGGGGAGTTAATTTTGGGAGCCCCCCAGGGGATTGATTCTTGGTTCCCCCAAAAGGGGATTATTTTGGGGGGTCCCCCAAAATGGTTTTTAATTTTTTGGGGCCCCGCAGGGGGTATTTTTGAAAGCCCCCCTACACCTACTGTACATAACTGCACATGACTCTTGCTTTCTTCCTCTCTTTCTCTACCTTTCCCCCTGAAAAGCAGCCCCAAACCTCCTACTCTCAAGGGCCACAATGCCCAGGGGCCCACTGAGGGTTTCCACTGCTTCCCTGTCAGCCAGTCTTGAGCCTGCTCCAATCTTATAAAGCCTCTGTCCTGGATTTTTTTTTACTTGGCTGAACTTTAAAGCCGAACAAGATTTTCCTATATTTTTGTGACTCTTGGATCCATTATCAGGCGCTCAGCAGTGTTTCCCTGCAATAAAATAACAAAACATTTCCTTTACTAGAAGGAAATAATTACTAAGGGATTATGACGGCGCAGAGCACTGGACACAATCCTGAGAACATCGAGTGACACCTTCCAATATAATAATCTTAACAACATAATATTAGATCATTCATAATCGCTCTTCCATCATACATTATATATGGTGCTGACTTGGGTGGGGGAGCGGAGGCTGTCCCTCAGGACTCACAGTCTACTCTATAGGACCCCTTCCCCCCTCAGTGCAGGTAGGACCTCCTCTCATATTAATAATTCACATTCTCCTGCACGCATTTGTGTCTTTTCTCCAATTGATTGCCCTAAATAAACTTCCCATCCCCAGTAAATTAGAAGAAACAACTGGAGCGGTGACAAAGCATGCGTCACGTTATTCTGATGCTGTATATTTCGCACATGGCGCCCAGACATGTGACATTCGCACACAGTGAAGATCACAGGATAAGAAGTGCAGCGTCTGTGAAATCTTAGAGTACACAGCTAATATCCGAAACATCTCATAAAAAGTCCATTAGTGAGCAAACATATCTTCATTCATTGTCAAAGTTAAAGGGGTTGTCTCACTACAAGGATTGATTTTTATGTTAAAGATCTTGCAAAGACAAGTCACTTTGCAATATACATCCATTAGCAGTGTCCTACCTATTCCTAGATATCCCCTCTTGTATGGGCTGCATCAGCTCTTCAGGTCGCTATAGCTACAGACCTGATCAATCTCTCCTGATAGGCTGCCAGCGTTGGTCGCTATAGCTACAGACCTATTCGATCTCTCCTGATAGGCTGCCAGTGCTGGTCGCTATAGCTACAGACCTGGTGTCCTCAGCAGCTCTTGACTGCAGACCAGTAGTAGCCAGTAAACACGTCCCTGAATTCAAAACTGAAACTGAGAACACAGGACTGAGGTAAGAGGAATCGATAGAGTGAGACAACCCCTTTAAATGTTTAAAGCTTCCGCTGCCATGGTCTTTTTTTTTACCTTTTCCTGCTACATGCTTAAAGTTAATCAATGAGATGGGAATGCTCATCTAAGCCCCGTGTATAATTGCACTAAGAGTCCATGTATACTCAATGACATTTTGAGTAAGGGACACAGACACTGACAGACAAGATAAGACGCTGCTGGAGGTAGTAATACTGGAGAAGTTCTGCTCCTCCATACACTACTGTTACCTGGATACCGGGGTCACATGACCTGTGTGGTCACATGATAATACGCTGCTGGAGGTAGTAATACTGGAGAAGTTCTGCTCCTCCATACACTACTGTTACCTGGATACCAGGGGTCACATGACCTGTGTGGTGGTCACATGATAAGACGCTGCTGGAGGTATTAATACTGGAGAAGTTCTGCTCCTCCATACACTACTGTTACCTGGATACCAGGGGTCACATGTTGCTGTTGGAAGGTAGTGATACTGGAGAAGTTCTGCTCCTCCATACACTACTGTTACCTGGATACCAGAGGTCACATGACCTGTGTGGAGGTCACATGACTGATGCCATGTTTAGTTTATAGGTTGTCCACCAAAGTTAATACTGTGGACTGGGACATGGGCTTTTTTTTTCTATTTAGGGGCATAATACATTGGTATAAAACCAGTATTGGAGCAGAATGCTTAAAGGGGTTGTCTCAGACATTTATGGCATATCGATAGGATATGCCCCAAATGTCTAATATGTTCGGGCCCCCACCATTGAAACCTGCACCTATCTTGAGAACCGGCTCCCTGATTTCTTTGTGAAGAAGGCAGAGGTACATTAGCTGAGAATAAGCAGAAGTCTCCATTCATTTCGATGTTTAGCCAAGCACATTCGCCCTGTTATATTTCTAATTCCCATAGAACAGAGCACTGCGCATGCGCTGCCACCTCTCTGTTCTGTATGGCTGGTTTGTTCCCACCTTCAATCCAAGAAAATGTAAGTAAATTTAAAACATGTATATTATAAAATTTTACAATTTCCTATCATATACATTACAAGTAAAAACCATGAAGTAGTGGACAACCCTTTTAATGATTCCACAACAGTTCTGCCACAGGCTTTCACTTTTTTTCACTTCAGACTACAATTTATTTCCCCTAAAAAAAGGGGTTAAAAGTTTAGTACATCTTATGGTATAAATGTACTGCTTCCTGCTTGGGGCACTGGGAAGGAAGCCAACGCACTGCACCATTCAGGTACGGTGCTCACGATGTACCGGCTACAGAATTCGTGCCTGCACTACGCTCAGTAAGAGCCGATGGTTACATACAGCCAAGTTTCCACCACATCAGCCAAGATCTGAATTAGGATTCCCAACAATTGGCCACATCATACTCATGGTTGCAAAAAGATGTATATTGACCAAGTGGTTGGAACCGGAGGTGGCAGATATTAACATGGTTATAGAACAAACTAAAATATATGCTCTGGCCGATCAATTATATACGGAACGACCTAAAGAAAAATTGGCGAAAAATTTCTTTTTGAAAATGGAGGCCCATTCATAGAGGAAATTTTATACACAAGGCCGAAATAAAAAAGGTTTTACAAATGTTTTTCAATATACCAGCTGGTTTTTGAGAGAAGCACTTGCGGAGACATTGGGAAGACTGCAATCCTCCGACAGTAATACACAGGAGCAGATGGGGTAGTACAAATAAAAAGCAGTAAATGAGATATCAAAGAAGGTGAGCAGTTCCTTTTGATCTAGTAGCATTGCATGAAAGTCAAGAAACATATAGAATCCTGGCTGGTTATGTTAAGGTTAAGGTTGATGTTAATTTTTGTTCATGCATACCCTGGATTGCGAAATGTAGTTGGTGTTTCCCTATATGTTAAATTGGCAAGTAACGGATAGCGAGGAGCCCTTTTTGGCTATTTGGAAACACAGTACGGATAATTAAAGGAAAGTCAGACTTAATCTGTTCGGTATACAGTACAATTTACAGTTCTTTAATTTTTCCACAGTAATTGTGATCATAAGCATTATAATATATTGGAAAAATGTCGGTACTTACTATATGTTAATTAACGTTTATATTGACTACTATGCTGTATTATATGGTATGGTATTCTTGTTTTCTCTGTGTGTTGTACCAAATAAAATATATTTAAAAAAAAAAGATCTGAATTAGCTCAAACCCTGGTCGTGTTAGCCTATGTTCACACGGCTGATTGATGCCGTAATTGCGAGACGGATATCGCCCATAATTACAGCGTGTGTGTGTGTGTGGGAGGGGCTGGGGAGGGGCAGCTTGCTGCCCCCATAGACTTTCATTATCCACGGCGCGTATCCCGCCGAGATAATGTGCATGTCACTTTCTCCCCGCTCGCCGTATTTCGTGAGTGGAGAGAGGAGACGGAATCCATAGTTCTCTATGAGAACTGTGGATTACCGTAATGACAGGGTCGGATTTCAGACGTATTTGAGCGCAGTACGGCGCGCAATACGGACTGAAATCCGTCCCAAAATCAGCCATGTGAACATGGCCCTACTCTCTAGATACCATGGTCAATAGCGACCATGGCATTTAGGTGGTTGACAGAGAAAGGGGGCTCCAACTGTTACCCATGATATGATTGTGAAAAGTAAAGTTAAAAAAAATAATAGAAATTAGAAAATATAAAAAATAAAAGTATTTAAAAAAAAAACACTTGCAAAACCCCCAGTTTTAACTGTTTCAGTGCCTTGTGTTGAAATATTATTTACTTGCATTGTAATTTCCATTTTTTCTGATGGCAGTGCCAATAAATGATGGACCCCAATGGTAACGGATCCCACTGACTATAACAAGGCCGGTAGGATCTCTGCAATGGTGTCTGTCATTTGAATGGATAAAATGGTGCAACATGCTGCGCTTTTATTTCCATAATTTTTGCCAGCATCTGTGACAAAGACTCCTATCAGAATCTCCGACCCATATATTAAATAGGACTTATTCTAGTAAACATATAAAAAAAAAATTTAGTTAAAAATAATTTACTTTCTTCCACCTAAAACTCAACTGCATCTCACGGTCCAAAATACAGAATTTTATGTGGATTAGTTTAATCTCAATGAGGCTACCTCGATTAGGCTGGCCAACATGGAATCTGATATGATTCCACATCAAAGAAGTAATATGTCAGGTTTTTTTCTCTGCATAAAGCTCTGTCCACACCATGCAGATTATTACTTGTAATATATGTCTAAAACCAAAAGCAAACCATCCCCATTGACCTCAACAGAAAATATGCCTTTTAGTTCATCCATACATATTTTTGTTAGTCGTGTTTTTTGCCATTAAAAAAAAAACTTTTTCATTCTTTGGTCATATTCCAATGCGTAAAACGCGTGGAAATTTACTATTGATGTCAACGGGAATGGCTAGAAACCTTGTGTAAAACGTGCTGAAAACATATGTATGTGATTTCTAATGCAGAGCTGCATTCAAAACCACACAGAAATGAATGGGGCTTTTTTTCTGACTGGAAACCGCAAGTAAAAAAAAAACGACCCTAAATCCGCATACAGTAACATGTGCGACCACCACCTCCCCCTCCTCACAGTCCTATTTACTGCATTATATTACATGTGTTTTTCCGTGACAGAGGAGGTTTGTGAACATTTACAGAAACCCTGCAGGCAGAGAGAAAAGGGTGCAGACTGCTGGGAGATGACACCGTCCTTATGGTCCTGTCCTTTTCTGACAAGTCCCCCCCAGTCATGTTTCCACACATGATGGATGGGATCTGAGGTGACAGCTCTATGACAGTCAAGAGGGACACAGAGACTGGTCTATTACAGACCAGGAGAGCAGAGGTTACCACCATGAACCAGCACTGACACGAAGTTGCAAAGGAGAACGCAAATGATCCGTTTTGGTGGCAACAACTGGTCGCCCCACTGAATTATTAGGAGCTTTCACACGGTGCGTTTTTGGTGTGTTTTGATGCGCGTTTTCAATGCGTTTTTGTGCAGGAAGAAACAGAAATTAATGCTGTACATTACTGCACAAAAATCGCGGTAATTACCGCAAATTTACTGCGATTTTTGCGCAGCAATGTACAGCATTAATTGCCGTTTCTTCCTGCACAAAAAAACGCATTGAAAAAATGCATCAAAAACGCACCGTGTGAAAGCATCCTTACTGCGCTTCGTGGCAAGTAACGCCGCAGGTTTACTGCCGAACCAAGGTCCAGGAATATGTTCTCAAAAGTCCGACTACAATTGAAACAAACAACTGATTACTAACAACATTGATGGAACCGCGGCTCCCTCCGCTACACGTCATCCAAGACCAGGCGCCTCCATCGCTCCACAGAAATATCCCAGATTTCATTATAATGACTCTGTTCTGCCAGCACGCCGGGACTCGTCTCACAACAGTAATGACAGAAAGCCAGTGACACTGTATGGCTCCGATCTGAGCCGGGGCAATGGTTTCCATGGTAACCCCTCACAAGATGAGAGACGGACACACATGTAAAAAAAAAAAAAATCCAGCTAACGATGAATACGCCTGGAAAGTATTTTTAGAGAAATGGAGAATCCTAGAGGCCGGACTGTGATAGATTTCAGGAGAAAGTAAGGCCCCGTTCACACGGCTTATTCTGCCGCGGATTGGCGCCGTACTGCGCGCGGTTTTTGCGATTCATTACGGCGCCAATCCGCGGCAGCGCAATTACGGTAATCCACTGCTCTCATAGAGAACAGTGGAATCCGTCGCTCCTCCCCGCTACGGCGAATCCGCCCGCGGGGGGAGAAAGAACATGCCACATTATTTACGGCCGGCCGCGCCGTAAACAATGCATTGTCTAATGGGCCGGGAGCGGCGCCCCCGCCGCGCTCCGGCACCGCCCCGTTCCCGCACCCTTATTCACGGCGGATTTTGTGCGCTCAATACGGCGCACAAATCCGTCGGCAATAAGCCGTGTGAACGGGGCCTAACAGAGAACAGCATGGTGACCAGCAGATCAAAGTCATAGTTAAAGGGGTTGTCTCGCTACAAAGAATAGCTTTCAAATTGTAGGGAACACAAAATAAAGACATTTTCCAAATATATTGCTTTGTTCCTCTGTTTTCCCTAAGGAGATACAAGTGAATTTATGACCTCCCTGGCTATTTCTGTTCCCTCAGTAACTGACCTGTTAAAAAAATTCCCCCCTGCTGTTTGTTCAATGAGATAACAGTTTAGTGATGTCATCACACAGGTCTCTGCAGTGTCCTGTGCTGCCCAGCAGTAAAAAGCTTGATTTATGTAAATAAACAGAACTGTAATTAGGGCTTTTGTTTTGGGGATCAGATAAGAAGTCCTGTTAGTAGTTTGAGAAGCTAATCTGATCTAATTAGCATCTGAAAGCACAGCACTGCATGGAGCTGTACAAGCATGGAGCTGTATGCAAATGAGTCAGTCTGAACCAGGAAGTGACAGAGTATTTCATTCATGCATTCTCTGAAACTCTGAAGGGAGACGACTCCTTTAAGTTATACAAATGAATCTTCACCAAAAGCGTCACTCCTCCTCCACACCGTTAGGCTTTGTTCACACAGCATACTGCAGCGCATACCTGTGCGTGATGTTGAAAGTATGCGCTGGCCACTGTGTACTTTCAACAGCTCTACGGCTCGCCCGCCTATTACATTCCCCGGCGCGTAATCGGCGAAAGAAGTGAATAGTAACCAACCGGGTGCTTTCACATAGAGCGTTTTTTGGTGCGTTTTTGATGCGTTTTTTTGGAAGAAATATTCATAAATGAATGCTTTACATTTCTGCAAAATAAAACGCATCAAAAAACGCTGACATGACAATTCTTTGAACAGATCACAAAGATACATGTAAAACACGTATCGGTGATCACTCGTCTGAACGCTGATGCATGTTTTACTTAAAGCAATGTAATCACACTGCACATTTTTTAGATGGTGTTCGGGTCCTTTTGGGGTCAAAACAGGACCCAAACATGCATCTGAAAACGGATCAAAAACACTGTGTCAATATACCCTATCAGACCATACCACTAATGATGCCTTTGTTGCCCCTTTTACCCCCTAAAAGGCTATAAATCCCCACGATATTTGGGGCGGACAGTACACCCCGAAACATCATGGGGTTTCGGGACTCATGCTTTTACGCGTACTCGCACGCGGGGGGGGGGCCGGGAAAGCCCGCGGCCCCATTGTCATGTAGACCAAGGGAAATGGGGTTAACTAAAAAACAAAACTTTTAATATAAAATAAAACAAAAAGGGGATCTGCAGCGTTGAAGGAGCTAAAGT
This sequence comes from Phyllomedusa bahiana, assembly GCA_025379985.1. Lineage (NCBI taxonomy): Eukaryota > Metazoa > Chordata > Amphibia > Anura > Hylidae > Phyllomedusa > Phyllomedusa bahiana. Next base: position 37,537 of record JAODAL010022993.1, read on the forward strand.
AGTAGGGGGCTAAAGGTAGACCTAGGGCAGAGGAGGCGGGAATAGTGGACGGGGTAGAGGTAATCGCCTTTTTTAGGGGGACAGATTATCCTCTAAGAAACAGAATCTTGCCCAAAAAAATAAAAAGGCCCCCCCCCTCTAAAACCCAAAATGGCCAAATCCATCAACACGAAAGAGTGGGCTTTAATTTATCTGACAGAACCCTCTGAACATAATTTACAGTGTTACAGAAGGGACTTTCGTTTGTTCCCCACTGGAAATTTAGATTTTCAATTGGGCAAAGGACTTAATCTCTTTGCCCTAGTTACACTGGTTAAAAATTTTTCAAAAATCAGATAGACGAAATGTTTTGAACTAGGGATACCGCTTGATATTATAGGGGATGTCCGATTTTTAAAATAAATTGCTGATGAACCCATCAAAAAACCCGAGGAAATTGGTCTTTCACCAATTTAAAAACAAAAGTCCCAAAACCCCGCACAAAGTGATTTTTCATGTTCGATTTATTTGTGGATCCCCCATCAAGGAATTAGAGCTCCCAATTTAAAAACTAAAGGGGGAATTTGTTTTTAAAAGGAATACTTACCATTCAAACACTGTCTAAGGTCCACAATTGTATGAAACCCCAATAAGGGGGGGAATTGGTTGTCCTCAACACTGACCAATATAGAACTATGGTCTAGAATTTTACGAGACCCCAACATTTATGAGACCTTTAAAAAAATCCACGAAATTTATAGGGGGAATTAAAGAACTTCTGTGGGGCCCAAGAATGATGAACTAATAATGGGATAATTTTAAATTCTTCTCCCAAGTACCCCACAACTTCCGACTTCTATTTTTGCCAAAAATACATAAGGTCTTAAACCCCTTTTACGGGGCAGCCAAATTGCCCTTGGGTGGGGGGGGTTTATGCCAAAATGTGGGCATGTACTTGGATAAATACTTGCCCCCTTTGTGCGGAATTGCCCTCCTACCACGTAACGTGGATTCCCCCCGTAAACAAGAAGGTTTAACATCCCCCCATCAGCCTATTTGGCAAGCATAGACGTGGAGGCATTGTATTCATCCATTCCTCACAACAGTGGCCTCATGCATGAGACATACTCAATACGAGAGGGGCCAATTCAGACCAAATAAAACTTTATTGACACTGTTGGAATTTGTTCTCATGAAACCTCTTTACCTTTGAGGGAGAGTCTCCCACCACTGGGGGCACTGCCAGGGGAAATTTCCTCCCCGGCCATTTTACGCGGGGCTTGCCCGGGGCTGGTGGGAAGACTTTGCATTTTCAGTGAGCAAATTCATTTTTACTGATAAGATCCTCTTTGAACGATACATAAGAATCCGGTGGGGGGAGGGGGCCTCCAGGGGGAAATTTTAAAAGGGATTTGTAGATCACCTCAATGTCAAAAGACGGGTTACATTTCACTTGGGAAATTAACCCCCACTCCCTCCCATTTTGATATCATTTTTTAACAAAAATGAGAAGGGAGAACTTGGGGAAATCTGGGGTATCGTAAACCAAGCCACAATCTCTCCTTGGGTGGGCGAGTCTCCCAACCCACAAAAGAGGGGTATCCCCCAAAGGGAATTTCCTTAGGACTCGTAGGAACGTTCAAAAAAGGAAGTATAAAAAACAAGCGGATTCTCTTCGGTTTCGCTTTAGAGAGAGGGGATATCCAAACAAATTCTGAGGGACCTACAAAAAAAACCTTTTTCTCTCCTAGAGAATCTCTCTTGTCAAAAGAGAAACCAAAATGACCCCCAGGATTCTGTTTTCCGCTTTGTGGGGGATTCGTGGAGCACAAAGAGGTAAGGGGGAATCATTACAAAAAATTGGGCCATCTGAATCTGACCCGGACTTTTTGACTGTGGGATTTTACCCACATATCACCTAAAAGTAAAAATTTGAGGGGCCCCCTAGTACAAGCCACTTCTATTCACCAAGACCCCTGACACTTTGGGTTGGGGGAAAAAACCCCCAGGGGCTAAAAATGTAGTGCTGTGTGGGAGCCCTTTTTTAGAGGGAAAAACTTTTGTTAGTAACATTCTTCAAAGGAATTTTAAATTCGACACTTTGTGAATTGCAAAAAAGAAAGGGGGGATCAATAAAGGGAAAATGTAATTGCGGTTAGAATACATTTGGGAAAACCATCAGGAAATTTTGGAACGGTTGGGGGAACTATAAGTATTTGCCACAACCGCGAAAAACCCCGATATCAGTCATATCAATTCAATGCATGCAGGTGATCAAACATGCAAAAAAATTCAAACGAAATTTAGCCATAAAACCCCCGATAGGGGAGGTGAATGGGGCAAAATCCTTTTGCGACGCGGAAACATCTGGATTTTTTAAGTTAAAAAACTGTCACACCAAAGGGAAAAAATTTAAAGAACAGTTAAATTTTTCTTGCTATATTTGAGTAAATGGCATTTCATATGGGGGCTAACTGAGATGCACCGTCAACTCTTTTTTTTTTTATTTGAAGTGATTCCATCTAATAATGCACCTTATGGGGTTTTTTTTGTAATGCCATTTTTAAAAAAAAACCCCTTTTCAATCATTTTGGTCGCTTTTTTTTTAGAGGCCTTTTATATTTCACCTTTGTGTCTGCCCCTGAAAGGGACGGGGTTTTGGGCGCGCCCTGGGGGTGCTGGTCACCGTGTATAGCGACCCGCGGCTTTCAGCGGGCCCGCGTTCCTCTGCGCGTGGCCGGTACCTTCGGGGCGGCTGAGCGCCGAGGTTTTTGTTTACGGCGGGTACCTGGGTGGACCTCTCTTCACCTATGGTCCTTTGTTGCGCCGGAACCGGAAGTGGTCAACCCCGTTTCAAATAGACGCTGGGGTTTGGCAAATAGGGGGCCAACTGAGCGGGTGGATCATCCTGGAGACCCTTATCTTGGGTGTGCTCCCCAGGGGCTTGTAACTGTCAATTGGGAAGTGTCACTATTGAAATGAATCTTTTTACCGCGGCCTTAGATAAAGTGCTGGTACAAAAAAATTTTTTTTGTATTTCTTTTTGTTTAGATGGAAAAGACACACGAGCTACCTTTCTCCACTTCAATCCCAAATTTTTCTGATTGTTTATGGGGGTAAGTTAACCCATTCTTTCCCTTTTGGGGGCTCCCCAATATCCTACGCATATTAGAGGGATTGGCCCTTTGCATATAAACACAGGTATATTCTTTTGTCTGTGTAACTTTTCAACGTTGCCCAACTTTCCCCCCGGGAAAATTGGGCGGTATGAAACATTTGGGACTTTATTTTCATTTAGGGCTAGTGTAGTGGGAAAAAAAGCCAATAGGGGGGGGGTTCCTGACGGGGGTCATCCTAACGGCACGGGTTTTCCGTTGTTCTCTCTAGGGCCAGTATAGGCTCTTAGGGCGAGCTAGGTTTTTTTATTCCTCCGCCTTTCCGACTTAGGCTATTGACAGTTGTTAGCATATATATATAATTTTTTTATACATTTATATTAAAAGTTAGTTTTAAAAGTATCACCCTATTTCCGTTGGTCTTTTTTTGAGGTGTCACATAGTGGTTTTACGACCTTTTTTAGTACGCTTTTTTTTTTTGCCCCCCTTTCCCTGTCACTTATCTCCCCGCCGTACAAAACTCGTATTGTACGAGGGGGACAGGCGAATCCATTTTTCTATGAGATGGGGGCCCATTTATTACCGTAATTTTGGGGCAATTTTCCCGCATTAAGCGCAGTACGCCCGGTGAAATACCCTAAGGCCTCGTTTTACCGGTTATTGCGGCGTAATTGCGGGGACGGATTTCGCCCGCAATTTTCGCCGGCACCGTCAGGGGGCGGGGGGCCAGCAGTCCCGGGGCCCCTAGACGTCTTATCTGCGGCATGAAAACCCGTAAATATGTGCATGTCACTTCCCCCCCCCCGGCGGATTCTCCCGAGCAGGGGAAAGAACGGAATCCAAGTTCTCTATGAGAACTGTGGATTACCGAGTTTCAGGGGGCGGATTTGGAGCCATACTGCAGCGCAAACACAGCGCGCAGTACGGCTCCAATCAGCGCCCAAATAAGCCGTGTGAACGAGGCCTAAAAGTGCAGTCTGCAGTAAGCAATCGGCACGTCTGCACCCTCTAAGGGCATGTTCACACGGCTTATTTTGGGGCGCATTTCACCACGTATTGTGAGTGTACTGCGCTCTAATACGAGCGGAATGCGCCCAATCATTACAGTAATCCACAGTTCTCATAGAGACTTCCTTCCAGTACTTTTCTACCTTTTGTAGAACTACTCCACCCAGCATTATCCCCACTGTTGCTCCATTCTTGCAGCACGGTGGGTATAGTAGTGCTGTAACGGCTGCAGAGGAATCTCTAGCCCGCTGGAAGAAAACACTGATTAGAGAACGGTAATTGGATAGGTGAAAGGTGAACATGTGGAAGTGATCATAAAACGCTCACTACAAAGTATCGACTTCAATCAGCGCATCGTCCCTGGAGACAACGCTTACATTACCGGAATGAGATGCATTCTGAACTTCTCAACAAAGGCATTTAATAGAAAGGGGCCTCTGGACTCCTCCTGACTGCTTATGCTGATTTCCATCATGTCCTCCAGTCACATCTAGAGCTGCATTCACAATTTGGCATTGTAGGAGGTAAGAGGGAGGTGACATTAAGTGGGTGGGTGACATTTATGACAGATGTGCAGATGGATGTAACAAGAGTATAAGGGTATGTTCAGATTGAGCAGATGCGTGAAACAAAATCTGCAGCATATTACACAAGCAGTGAGAGGGATGAGATTTGAAGAAATCTCATCCACATGCTGCAAAAAAAATCGACCCAAAATCCACAGGGAAATTGCAGATTTTAAGGGTAAGTGCACAAGAAAAAGAAGCGTCAAATCTTGAAGCGTTTTCAACACTGAAAATCCCCATAGGATCAATGGAGTGCTTCAAAACCTTGTCCAAAACTTCGTTGCAGTTTTTGATGCGTTTTTGCCCTGGCTATTCATTTGTATGGGTGTTGCAGAAAGAAACAGTGTTGGAAAAACTCGTCCAAAACCTGATCAAATCCTCGTCGGAAACCACAAAGAAAAAACCTGATCAAATCCTAGTCAAAACCTCATCTGAAAAGTGCTGCATAGGTTGTGTCCACACAGCAACGTTAAAATGGCATGCAAAATCCACAGTTGGTTTGTGGATTTGCCGTCTGCGCCGTACATTGAATGTATGGGAATGCAACGGCAACTCCGCCCTGCAGGATGACATCACCAGGCCTGTCCTCTCTGTAGTCAAAGAAAGGTCTGTGTGAGTAGCTGAGAGGTAAAGTTTTTGCCTCCAGGGACAAAAACCTAGGTTCAAACCCCCAGGAAACCCAAAATGTGTTTTTTTTTTTTTCTTTATCTTTCACAAACCTCATTGAGGGTTTTTTTTTTATTTTTTGCACTGTTTGGCCCCTTCACACGGCTTTTTTCTCCCGGATTGGCGCCGTACTGCGCGCCGGATTTTCCTGGGAGTACGGCCCAATCCAGGCAGCAATTACGGTTCCAAATCTCCGCAGGAACAAACCTGTTCCTGCTCGGTTTTTTCTGCTCAATAGGCACAAACCTCATTGAGTTTCCTTTTTATTTACACGGTTTGACTAATTACTAAAAAGAGTCCAGAGGATGGGAGTAGAATGACAACACCTGGGTCTGAACACTCAGTAGCTGCCTGAGAGGAGAGGTGATGTCTGAGCATGTGCGACCAGGACTGAGGAGCGCTCAGCCCTGGTTGTATCCCCTGGATACGAGCTGTAAACAATGGATCACTAAAGGAGCAGCTAAAACAAAAATGGAACAGATTTTTTAATAATAATGAATGGTGAAAATATTTGTTATTTCATTTGCAAGCTTCCCACATCAATTTTACTTCGTGGCAAAACCCCTTTAATGTTTTACAGCCTTTAATTAAACATTTTTAATGGAATAAACCTTTGTTTTTAAACACCCCATTTTTGCCTCATGCGTGGTAATTTTTGAATGAGCGCCGGGGCACTTTTTTACTTGTTCTACACTCCAATGTTCACGTCCACTGCCGCTATCGCGGCTTTGGAGAAGACACCCATGGGTGCTGTTCCCAGGCTCGGATTGTGAGCCACCCAGGTGCTTCTGAGAGCTGTGCCTCTAGAATACGAGCACAACTTAACAAGGTGAGCGTGCTTGTTCATTTTGTTTATTATACACGTAGATCATTGCATCGGATATACTTTCTCTATAGAACACCCCCTCTTTTGTTCTTCTCTTCAACATAACCTAGTTAGTTTGAATAAATAAGGCCCAGTGTATCCTGCACCAAATCCACAGCAGCAAATTTGGGGCAATTTGATTTGGATTTACTTGCAGAATTACTGCAGGATTCCCAGCCTGTCTGAACATACTCCAAGGGCGTGTTCACACGGCAAAGACAAAATACTGGTCGGATTTTCCGGCCGGTATTTTGTCCTTTTTTAGTGCATAGGAGGACGGCTTTTATACGTGGATTTTCCCCTTCACACTCACATGTTCACGTTCTGCCTGAAAACCAAGCGGAATAATGAACATGTTCTAAGCTTTTAGGAAGGCCGCCGGTGTCAAAAAACGTCCAGCGGAAAATCCGTTCAGTGGGGGCTGCACTGATTTTCTATTTAAATCAATGTAAAAGTTTGACAGACGGTTTTCAGATCAGAAAACCATCTGTAAAACCGACTGTAAACCTCTGCCGTGGGGACAAGCCCTTAAAACTTTAGGTCACAACACATCCACACAAAAACACCAGCAATAGTTCTAAACCATATCTAAAAAATTTGCACAAAATTTTAATGGCTAAATCTTCATACAGAGTTGGATACTTTTTTTTTAGGTGAGGACTTGTACTCCAGTCACATCCACAGCTGCAGTCATAGTGTTTTGTGGGAGCACAGAGAAAACTAATGCAGCTCATCTGTAAGGTCATGGCGTTAGTCTCGTGTTCCGGATCTTTTAGACCTGCAGGAACATTTCTAGTCCTAAGGGAAATATCCCTCCAGTAAATATCTCTGTAATTACGCGCTCTCTCTGTAATTATGAACAGACGCTATCATTAGCGTCTCCCTGAAGTAAACAACATGGATGATAAGCGGTCTGATAACGCCGTTCTGCACATCACACGGGAACAGAACCAATCCTCAGTCAGGAAAAAACTGCCCGGAAATGGGATTTATTCAGTTAATAAAACATTTTATTCTAGATTCCTTTGTTTTATCTGTTTCTCCAAAAGCAAAACTGACAGTTAGGCCTCGTTCACACGGTTTATTTGGGCGCGGATTGGAGCCGTACTGCGCGCCGTATTTGCGCTGCAGTACGGCTCCAGTCCGTCCCAGTAACTACGGTAATTCACAGTTCTAATAGAGAACTATGGATTCCGTCTCTCCTCCCCGCTCGGCGAATCCGCCGAGCGGGGAGAAAGTAACATGTCAATTATTTACGGCGCATACGCGCCGTAGATAATGAGTCTCTGGGGCCGGCGAGATGCCGGCTCCCCGCCCCCATTGCACGGCAGCCGGCGTAATTGCGGGGCGAAATCCGTCCCTGCAATTACGCCGGCAATAAGCCGTGTGAACGGGGCCTTATACAAAGGTGATCACCGAGCTTTCCCAGCTACCGAGAGGAACAGTGAAGAAAGCTGCACCTTCCGCTCCACAGAGAATGAAATAGCTGATGCCGGGTGAGATGAGCCCCAATTGAGCTGTCCTATACTTCAACCTTTCTGGAGGTCGGTTCTGGACCTTATCCACGATATTACAGGGGTTAGGATACAAAATGATCAGGCTACCCTGTTTCTTTTTGACATCCCTCTGCCAACATCCTCTCTCAGGACTCACCACCGCTTCCTGATCCTGGCGGCAAAGCTGGTGATACCCCAACTATGGTTGTCCACCTCTAGCCCGTCCATATCTTCCTGGTTTCGGGAAATCCACACACTGCAGCGTATGGAGGAGTTTTAGGGGCCGTTCACACGGCTTATTTCGCCGCAGATTGGAGCCGTACTGCGCGCCGGATTTGCGCTGCAGTACGGCTCCAATCCGTCACAGTAATTACGGTAATCCACTGCTCTCATAGAGAACAGTGGATTCCGTCTCTCCTACCCGCTCGGCGAATCCGCCGGGTGAGGAGATAAGTCACCTGCACATTATCCAGGCGCAATACGCGCCGTGGATAATGCAAGTCTATGGGGCCAGCGGGCAGCGCCCCCGCCCCGTCCCTTATTCAAGCCGGAATTGCGAGCGCAATCCGGCTCGCAATTACGGCTTGAATAAGCCGTGTGAACACGGCCTTATGCAAATTCTCGTTCTCTCGCCATGAAACACCTGCAGACTTGGGATGAGTGGTTGACCTTTTGCCGCACGGATCAGTACCGCACCGCTGGCTAATATGCACCCTGTTGACATCTATATTGGTTGGCAGTTCTTGTTTTGGGGGTGGCTTGGGGGCGGGTGGGGCTTGACCGGAGAACCTGTTCTATTTTTCTGTTTTTGTTGTTTTTGAAAAAGGATTGCGACTTTGTGAAGGATGTGTTATGTAAGTCCCTGGGTGGGTAAAAGCATGTTCACACGGCTTAAAATGGGCCGTATTTCGGTCCGTAATTACGCGCCGAAGTGTGCCAATTACGGGCCGAAAACAGCCCATTCATTACGGTAATCCACAGTTCTCATAGAGAACTATGGATTACGTCTCCTCTCCCCGCCCGGCGAATCCGCCCGGCGGGGAAATAAGTGACATGTGAATTACCAGCGGCGTATACGCGCCGCTGGCAATTCAAGTCAATGGGCCGGCGAAGTGCCGGCCCCCCGCTCACTCCCCCGCTCCCGCCCCGCCCCCGTCCACACGGCGTAATTGCGGGGCGTAATTACGTCCCGCAATTAAGCCGTGTGAACATAGCCTAAGAGGCACCGGGTCTTCTGGGACTTGCACTTGCTTAGAATATATTCACAGCCTTATCTGATCCACATCCAAACTAATAGATGGGAATGTTAGGTTTGAGTTCTGCCATGACACACCTGTCATTAAGCTTTGTATGTATCCTGACCTTGTGAAGATCACCTTGTAGTCTGGTTTGTAATTCATTATGTGCATTTTCTGTCTACTTGCCGATTTTAATGCTTGTAACAACTTTATCCTTTTTTCAATAAAATCCGTTTTGAATGAGACGAGCCCCAATAATCTGGAGAACCAATTATAACCTCTCAGTCCCCCACCCACTTATCGGCAATCTTCTCCTTACAGCAAGACACCATCCTCATAACTATCAAGATCATCTCCTGAAATACTCTGTGCTGCAGAAGGAAAGCTCTCCTTTTGTAGCTGTCAGTCTATGTTCTCCAACAAGATCTGCACACTGACTCCTCTTCGAAAACACTCTGCGCTGTTGGAAGGTCTTGTTCTTTCTACTTTGTCCTATAAACTTCCAAAAAATCAGTACTCCAATTGAATACTCTGTGCTACTGGGAGGTCTTGCCATTTCCACTGTGTAATGTTCTGCCTATAAACAATCAAAGGATCAACAGCCCCATGAAATACTCTGTGCTGCTGGGACCCTACCCTTCAAAGTGACCAACCATACCCGTTCACAGAATGGCACTCCCCATGTCACATGTAGCCTGTCTTCAGTTGCACCATCACATACCACTTTTGAAATACTCTGTGCTGCTGGGAAGCCTGCCTTTCCACCGTGTAACTGGTACTTTGTGACCACCTGTCCCCATTTCCCTCCCCACAGCATGGCACTGCCCATGTCACATGCAGCCTGTCCTCAGTAGCAACATCACATATATTCTGTGAACCCTACCCTATCACTGTTAACTGTCCCTTCCCCTTCTCACAACATGGCACTGTCCTTGTCACATGCAGCATGTCCTGAAATACTCTGTGCTGCAGATCAGTGACCTTCTACTCCTCTCGGTAGGACTTTGTACCTTTTACAGCTTTCTGGCATTATATTTATAGCCAGCAGATTAGAGCAGAGGACAATGGGTTCCAGTTATAGCACACTGTACCAGCGGGTGGTGAATCATGAAGCGCTGGATACCATCACTATAGTAATGAGATTTCTCCTCCTGTGACGTCTGCAGCTGTTTCTCACTATGTTGTCTGTGAATTTCTGCATCGGTGCCCATCCTTACAGAGAAGGTAATCAATAAACAGTATGACCAAGCTGGCATTGTCAGGATATCATTGATAGGTTGGCATTATTGGGAATAGGTTGCCATTGCTTGGCCACCATTGATGGGTTGGTTTTGGCAGACTGCCATTGATAGCCTGATATTGACAGACTGGTATTGATAGACTGGCATTCATTGTGTGATCTTGACAGACTGGTACCAATAGGTTGATATTGATAGGCATTGTGATTATAGAGATGACTGGTGCAATACCCCTACTACCCCTACCTAGCTCTGTCATGTTCACTAGGGTGGCATGTCTTCAATTTGCCAGTGATATTGGAGCGCTTGTCACCTCTTCCTCTTTACCACACATAATATCCCTTTTTTTGCTTGTGGTCAGACATGAAGGGGTTACACGCGCAGCGCTGCAGCTGTCCATCTGCAGGGGATTACTGGATTTCACTCCCCCTTCGCTCTGCAAGAGGCTAATGATCTTCCATCTCACCAGTCACTTTCTAGGATAACAAATGAAGTGTCAGCCTTGTGGTCGAGAAGGTGATCCCCAGCAACAGATCCCAGACTCCAAGAACTCCAAAATCCAATGAGTGCTGATGACTGGTGAATGTCGGGGATACCACTGCCCCCGCAATGTCTGTTCTGTGCTGCCCAAACAACAAAAAATAAAAAATTTTAGTCAGCGCCAACATCCAACCAGGCGGATGCTTAAAGGAGTTGTCTCCCTTCAGAATTTCAGAGAATGCATGAATGAAATACTCTGTCACTTCCTGGTTCAGACTGACTCATTTGCATACAGCTCCATGCTTGTACAGCTCCTTGCTGTGCTGTGCTTTCAGATGCTAATTAGATCAGATTAGCTTCTCAAACTACTAACAGGACTTCATATCTGATCCCCAAAACAAAAGCCCTAATTACAGTTCTGTTTTATTTTACATAAATCAAGCTTTTTACTGCTGAGCAGCACAGGACACTGCCAAGACCTGTGTGATGACATCACTCACTGTTATCTCATTGAACAAACAGCAGGGGGAGAATTGTTTACAGGTCGGTTACTGAGGTAACTGAAATAGCCTGGGAGTTCAAAAATTCACTTGTATCTCCTTAGGTAAAACAGAGGAACAAAGCAATATATTTGGAAAATGTCTTTATTTTGTGTTCCCTACAATTTGAAAGCTATTCTTTGTAGCGAGACAACCCCTTTAAACCCATGACATGGGTACAAAACTTTATGCTAGCCGGGTAGAAGCTTATATCAAAAGTAGAAATTTATTGATTCTCATACATCATAGTAAGTAGCAGATATACAAAAAGAGTACTTGCACTTCAGCCGCGCATCGTTCCGTGGTCAAAAGGATTCAACGATCTCTGAGCCGCATAGAGCTTCACAATGCAAGAAGCATTAGCATGGCGCCATGAGCTTGGCGTTCCACCTGGAGCAGGTAAACGGAAGGGCGGGCAGTAAGCGTAACCACGCGATGTTTCGGAGAATCCCTCCCCCTTTCTCTTACTGCCCGCCCTTCCGTTTACCTGCTCCAGGTAGAAAGCCAAGCTCATGGCGCCACGCTAATGCTTCTTGCATTGTGAAGCTCTATGCGGCTCAGAGATCGTTGAATACTGTTGACCACGGAACGATGCGCGGCTGAAGTGCAAGTACTCTTTTTGTATATCTGCTACTTACTATGATGTATGAGAATCAATAAATTTCTACTTTTGATATAAGCTTCTACCCGGCTACGTTTTGAAGCTTAAGTGAAGTGGAGTTGCGGAGCTCCTAAGCAGGGTAACTAGTGGCCAACGTATGAACTCTACCTACCAGCTATTACATGAACAAAACTTTATGCTATCATCTGAAGTGTGGGATAGACAGGGGCCCAGTGTCACTGTCACCTAGGAACCCAATAGTCAATACAGCCAAAGTCTACAAATATGACACAGCACAGTCAGCAGAGCCCCCTGTATGCGGCCATCATCTTACACAACCATAGACAGTGCAGCTAGCCTAGATTCATAGCTGTTTCGTTGTGAAGCTAAACTGCAGTGTAAAGCATGGAGTAGACAGAACAGAAGGCTGAGTGGATTTCAGACTCCTTCAGACTTCAACAGTAAGGATATGTCCAAACGGCATAGAAAAAATACCGGTCAGATTTGATCAAGGATCCAAAAGGTATTGTATTGTCTTTTCAATGGTTTTGGGGGACGATTCTGTCGATTTACGGATTCATCTGTCCCCCTTATAACTGAATAGCACAGGTTCTGCCCGAAAGCCAGGCGGAAGAATGTGCATATTCCAACTTTTTCGGAATGTCAGCTTTGTGAAAACCCCAATAAAGAAAAAAAGTGCAGTGTGACACTGGGGGATTTCTTTTAAAGTCTAGGGGATGTTTTGACATCGGTTTTAAATCTGAAACCATCTAAAAAAAACACAAAAAACCCCCTCCGGTGGACAAAACTCTTAATGCACTTGATGGGGTTCGTGACTATAGCCTGCTTTGGGGGGCCTTTCACACGGTTTTATTTTGGGGGAAAGGATTGCACCCGTATTGCCCCGAAACTGCGCTGCATACGGCTGGAAACCGCCCCGTCATTACGCAACCCTTTTTTTTCCCCCCAACCCGTCCCAAAGGCCACCAAAGGGCATGTTTTAACCCCAAAATCACTGAAAAAATAAATGATACACCTTCCCCAATGCAAACCTAAAACAATAAGCTTAACCGGGCAATGCTAAAAAGCCAAAAAATGACCTTTTGGTGTGCCTTTTTGGGGACTGGGGTTTTGGGAACCCCCCTGCCAAATAAAATTTTCCCCCAAGAACAGGATTCTTTTTGAATCGGTGGTGTCAAAAAAACGCTGGCATTCAGTGTGGACTGCTGCATGGATTTTCTATTTAAATCAAAGGTTGACAGACGGTTTTGAAAACCGAAAAACATCTGTAAAACCGACTGAAAACTCTTGCCGCGGGGTTAAGCCCTAAAAATTTAGGCCACAACACATCCACACAGAAACACCAGCAATAGTTCTAAAAAGTCTTCTATTAAAATCAATGTAAAAGGCTGAAAGTCGGTTTACAGACGATTTTCAAATCCGAAAACCGTCTGTAAAAACAAATGAAATCCTGTGCCCTAAAGCTATGTTCACACGGCTGAGTTTGGGCCGTATTTCGGTCCGTAATTACGCGCCGAAGTGCGCAAATTACGGGCTGAAAACGGCCCAGTCATTACGGTAATTCACAGCTCTCATAGAGAACTATGGATTACGTCTCCTCTCCCTGCCCAGCAAATCCGCCGGCCGAGGAGATAATTGACATGTGAATTACTAGCGGCGTATACGCGCCACTGGCAATTCAAGTCTATGGGCCGGCGAAGTGCCGGCCCCCTGCTCAGTCCCCCGCTCCTGCCCCGCCCCCGGTCACACGGCGTAATTGCGGGGCGTAATTACGCCCTGCAAATACACCGTGTGAACATGGCCTTATAGAACAGAACTGCAATGGGATGGGACAATAGTCTATGTTAGGGCTAGGTCTACACAGCACAGGTTTTTTGGCGGATTCAGTACTTTGAATCCGCTGAAAATCCCACAGTACCCTGTGCTGCATGGGAAGCAATAAAAAAATTCCTGCTGTAGTCCACACAGCACAGATTTTTTACCATCGGTTTTAAAATCCAGCAGAATATGCAACATGTTGTATATTTCGCTGGATTGCCGTCAGATTCCCGTACATTCAATTGAATCCGAAAACCGGCCACGGCTTCTGCGCAAATCTGTGGCAAAAAACGTGGTCCTACCGCGGTCCAGCAATGTCAAAATGTTGTTGGATTTTGGACGCCATTTTCACATTAGCTGTGTAGACCTAGGGGGACATGTCTGAAAACTGTCTTGGTCTAAGACTTTTCTTGTGGCCCATAGCAACCAATCAGAGCTCCACTTTCATTTCATATAGTGCTCTGAAGAAATTAAAGGGGAGCTCTGATTGGTTGCTGTGGGCAACAAGAAAAGTCTTAGACCAAGACAGTTTTCAGACATGTCCCTACTAGTCTTAGGGCATGTAAACTTGGCAAATTTGGCCGCGGGTTTCAGCGAGGTTGCTGCGGCCAAAACCTCGTCCAAACTTCACCTCAAACTCGCGTCTCCCGACGAGGTTTAAAGGCACGGGTTTCGCCTGGGGCGCGTTTTGGGTGCGGTTTGTGGCGAGGTTTTCACCCATACAAATTAATAGGCAGGACAAAACCCGTGCCCAAACCCGCGCCCCAACCGCACCGAAAAGCACAGCGAAACCCACAGGAAACTTCTCAAAAACACGCGGCAAGGCCGCAGCCCAAAGCCGTGGCCTAAACCGCGGCGTGTGAATAGCAGCGCGGTTTCCCATAGGAAACCATGTAATGAACTGGGGGCGTTTGGGGCGAGGTTTGGACAAGGTTTTGCCGCACCAACCGCGCCGAAACCCGCGGACAAATCCGCCATGTGAACATGCCCTTAGACTACCTCATTCCCCCAATAGACAATACAGCTTAGCTGGAGTCACTGATTACACTTGTTGCTTTAAGGAGAAGAACTGTAGTATAACGCATGGTAGCATGGTATTGTATCCTAAATTGTACCAAACAATGCATCATCCAAGAAGTATAAAAATAAAGATAGTCTTATGGTCCGTCCACACAGCAAGGGTTTTCAGTTGGTTTTAAACCAACCATCCTCATAGACTTTAAGGCCGTGTTCACACCGCTTATTTCGCCGCGGATTGGAGCCGTACTCCGCGCCGGATTTGCGCTGCAGTACGGCACCAATCCGTGGGAGTAATTAAACGGTAATCCACTGTTCTCATGGGAACAGTGGATTCCGTCGTTTCCTACCCCCCGCTCGGCGAATTCCGCCGGGGGGGAGAAAGTGACATGCACATTATCCAGGCGCAATACGCGCCGTGGATAATGGCAGTCTATGGGGCCGGCCCTCGTCCCCGCACCCGCCCCTTATTCAAGCCGGAATTGCGAGCGCAATCCGGCTCGCAAATCCGGCGTGAATAAGCCGTGTGAACGGGGCCTTACAGAAAATCCACCCAGTAATCTACACTGCTCGTATTTTCATACCGCCGGCGTTCCAAAAAACTCAGAACTTGCACAATCTTCTGTCTAGTTTTCAAGTGGAAGCTGTGCTCTTCAATGATTAAGGGGAAGGCTGAATCCACAAACCGCGGACAGAACTGTCCCCCAAAACATTCAAAACACAATGAAATACCAGCCGGATTCACAGGCCCGGTTCACACGGCTTATTCAAGCCATAATCGCGGGACGGATTTCGCCCGCAATTACGGCTTGAATAAAGGGGCGGGGGTGCTGCCCGCCGGCCCCATAGATTTTCATTATCCACGGCGCATATCCCGCCAGGATAATGAACATGTCACTTTCTCCCCGCCTGGCGCATTCGCCAAGCGGGGAGGAGAGACGGAATCCATAGTTCTCTGAGAACTGTGGATTACCGTAATGGCGGGGACGGATTCCAGCCATTACAGTACGACGCGCAATACGGCTGGAATCCGTGCCCAAAATAAGCCGTGTGAACGGCCCCTTACACAGAATCCGACCAGCATTTTACAACTGCCGCGTGGCCGTACCCTTACCCCATCTGTCAGTCGTTACCACCACCACAAGGAAACACGGGACTGGTGGTAATGACGGACACACGGAAACAGAACTGTGCTTCCTTTTGGTGCTGGTAACGCCTGACAGATGGGGTAAGGCTATCCTTATTTTTTAAACTGCATGGAGTATACATTGTTTGGTACACAGAGGTATACAAATGTGCTTTGTGTTGCAATTTTAACTTTGGATTATGCTGGTGTTGGTGCTTTGCGCTATTTTCGTGAAGATAGTTTATATACTGGAATCATTGCTGTTTCTTGAGGGAGCAAAACTGCAGTGTAAAGCATAAGGTGGATAGAAGACTGAGAGGGATATGTATGAAAACGGTCCAAGATTTTCTCAGGTGCCCATAGCAACCAATCAGAGTTCCCCTTTAATTTCATAAAGTGCTCTAAAAAAATGTTGCTATGGTCAACAAAGAAAGTCTTAGACCCAGACAGTTTTCATACATGAGGCACGGAGTCTCTGATGTAGGTGGGTTTCAGACTACTTTAGACTCCAATAGCCAAAGTTTTATGGCGCTCACTTGGCCTTCAGTTATATGCGCTCCCTGAGGAGCCGCATATAACTGAAGCGTCCCTGTCGGCGCCCGGGCCATCGCAGCACCCGAGCGCCGACAGTGACTCGAGTATAAGCCGAGGTAGAGTTTTTCAGCTCATTTTTTGGGCTGAAAAACTCGGCTTATACTCGAGTATATACGGTACCTAAATGTCAACTCGACACTATAGGTAACCTGGAGTCAATAAAAAGAGCTTTGACCTGCGGCCGTTCCTGAAATGTCTGCTTTAGTAAAACCTTGTGTTCCCTATGAGATAATAGTTCTGGAGCATCTTCTCTTATATCCATAGTTGCCAACTTTTGAAAATGAAAAAGTAGGAGATCTTAGTGGGCGGCGCGCTACGCGCACCGCGGCAAAAATTTGAATGGACACGCCCATCTTGACGGCATGCCACGCCCCTTCAAAAAGCCACACCTACTCCACCTAACTGCATAACGGCTTTGGAAGAAAGCCAGGTAGATGCCCTTATAGCCAGGTAGTAGCCCTCCATAACCAGGTCGTGCCCCTTACAGGCAGGTAGATGCCCCCTTGTAGCCAAATAGATGCCCTCTCTGTAGCCAGGTAGAGCCAAATTTGTAGCCAGGTAGATGCCCCCCTTTGTTAGCCAGGTAGAATCCCCCCATGGTTGCCAGGTAGTGCCCCCATTGTTTGCCAGGTAGATGCCCCCAATTGTTTGCCAGTAGTGCCCCCTCTGTTGGCCAGGTAGATGCCCCCATTGCTTTCCAGGTAGTGCCCCCTCTGTTGCCAGTAGATGCCCCCATTGTTTGCCAGGTAGTGCCCCCCTCTGTAGCCAGGTAGTGCCCCCATCGTTAGCCAGGTAGTGCCCCCTTTGTAGCCAGGTAGTGCCCCCATTGTAGCCAGGTAGTACCCCCTTTAGTAGCCAGGTAGTGCCCCCATTAGTAGCCAGGTAGTGCCTCCATTGTTGCCAGGTAGTGCCCCCCATTGTAGCCAGGTAGTGCCCCCAATTGTAGCCAGGTAGGCCCCCATTGTTAGCCAGGTAGTGCCCCCCTCTGTTGCCAGGTAGTGCCCCCCATTGTTAGCCAGGTAGTGCCCCCTCTGTTGCCAGGTATTGCCCCCATTGTAGCCGGGTAGACCCCCATTGGTGCCAGGTAGACCCCCCATCGTAGCCAGGTAGACCCTCCATTGTAGCCAGACAGTGCCCCCCTAAAACTAATAAAAATAAAATAATAAAATCCACTTACCTGACCAGGCTCCTGCAGAGTGGCCAGCTCCAGCCAATCTCCTCAGCGTCACAGGGGAAGTGAGTGCAGCCGAGCGTCACTTCCCCTGTGACACTGACATGTGTGTACGGCGCACAGCGGCGCCGGACATACAGGGGGAGGAGGCAGGAGGGAGCGATCCCTCCTGCCTCCTCCCTGCTCAGCGAGGTTCCGGGCGGGTGAAGCGGGCGCAGCGCCCGCTTCAGGGAACGGACCGGCGGCGCCAGAGTAGCGCACCAAAGCTACTCCGGCGCCGCGGTCATTTAAAGGACCCCCGCCACCTGCTGGCGGCGGGAGGGCGGGGGGGACCCCAAATAGCGGGACCCCCCCCAAAAACGGAGAGTTGGCATGTATGCTTATATCTCTGTGTTGTGCTGTTCCTCTATTATTCCTTCTAAAAATCTGCTACTGAATCTTTCAGCTGGGTGTCACCATTCGAGCGTGTATCCCTGCACAAACTGGCTGTCAGCATTGATTGGACAATGTTAGCGCTTGTTCACACGTTTTTGTGATCCGTTTTACGGATCCATTTTACGGATCCGCAAAATGGATCTAACAATTGTCAGTGTGATTAACCCTGAGTTCAATGGCAAAAGCGCATCGCTGTTCACACGAGTGATCGCCGATGCGCTTTTTGCGATCCGCTTTTCGGATCCGTTTTAAGAATTGACATGTCAATTCTTCTTGCGTTTTCCCATAGGAAATAATGGAGTGCGCTTTTGGCATCCCGAAAGCAGATCCAAAAGCGCAGCATACATTTGGGTGAGTTTTGGATCCGCTTTCGATGCCAAAAACGCATCCGTAAAACGCATTGGATTTAAATTAAACATAAAATTTGAATATTATTTTTGGGTTATATTTTGTATCATTTTAATGGGAGGGCTAATTTTTCTGATGCAATGTGCTATTGGAAAAAGCCTTCATTCTACATGGGTAAAGGAGAGGAGGATAATGTCAGTCCCACAGCCCCCAGCATACCAGCAGATGCACATGGACGTTGGGTCTCTGAGTTTGAAAACTATTGGTTGATTTAAAAAAAAAAAATAGGGGGGGGGGGGGTAGGTTCTAAAATCATAGGTGTATGTACAGTTGATTGACACTAGGTAAAAAAAGGGTTTTTTCTTGGTCATTAATAGGTTATATTATATTTAAATTGCAGTTTGATAGGTTGATTTAAAATAAAGCATTGAAAAAACGGATCCAAAAAACGCATCCAATACGCATCCAAAAAAGGATCAGCTGTTGCGTTTTCTGGATCCGCTTTTTGGATGCAGTTTGCATCCAGTTTTCGCAGGTTAAAAACGAATCCGTAAAACGCATCCAAAACGGATCCAAAACGTCGTGTGAACAAGCCCTTAGACTGTGCAGGAACACACACCCTAATTAGTAACACCCATCTGACAGATTCAGAGATAAATTTCTAGAAGGAATAACAAAGGAATAGTACAAAACAGAGCTATATGAGAAGCGGCTCCAGAACTGTTATCTCACAGGGAACACAAGGATTTACTAAAGCAGATCTGTCAGGAGATGTCACAGGTCTTCTTTAAATACTATGCAATAAAATAAAAGTTTCTATGAAAAACATGTGCCTAATAGTTAACATCATCTCTGGAACACTGTGATCTAATCGTGCTCCACAGGCTCCATGCGTATAGGGTCTGTACAGGTACACAGGGTACACATTGTCTTCATGTTGAATATCCCCACATCACCAATACAAGAGACAGCACAAAAATCAAAAGCACCCCCCCAGGTCTCCTCCCCCAACCCTGACAGCAGCTCATTATCCGCTTCCTCCAGGAATCTTCCCACAACGCAGGAGACATGAAATCAGCAATCTCCATGGAAACCTGTTGTTGACTTAAATTTATCACAATCCCCCTTCTGCTTTAATAAATGGAGACATCGCAGTCACTGAGTATACAAAGACAATACGAGAAGGGGTTTAGACCTCCTCATTCATACCCAGGGCCCCATATGATAATCTGTCATGAAGGGAGGGGCCCACAGAAATGCTTGTGCAGAGGATACTGTATGGTATATAGTGAATGAAAAGGCAAATTCAGGAGCTGGGTAACAATCAATATGGCAACCAAGTCAATTTGCTCAGGCACCAAGACCCGAGGGGCGACTGCCATCTCTACACCCCTATAAATATGTTCTTAATAGCTTATGAATTATCCCAGAAACTAGCCAAAATATAGGAAGGGTTACCTATTCAGGTCTTGATCAAAATTGCAATACATTATTCATTTTTTACATATTGGCTTACGGTATGCCAAAATACATGCACTGTTTTGAGCAGACTATAGACATCCGATGTTTCGTTGTTTTGTTAATAAAACTCGCTTCTCTATTGTCTGTCCTTGGTTTTTCCTTGCAATTTGATTTGGTGGGTTTGTTTATATTTTTTATGACAGGTACAAACGTATACGTTTATACTATGGGCACATACACTAGGATATGTTTTCCATTGACATATACATATTAAAAAAAAGTATACTGTATCACATATGTTTTTATTCAACTTGAAAAAGCGCAGCGCCCTGTGCCTCCCTATTTAAGATATTCGACGAGAAATATTAAAAATAGGAAAAATTGTCATTAACGTTGCACATTCTCCACCTGGTAAAAGTTTATGAACACGTTACGCATCAGTTTTTCTTTACATCAAGAAAAAGATAACAATTACGTACATCTGTTTACAAAAAAAAAAACATAGGGGGACTTGTATGAAAAACTGTTAGGTCTATAAGGACTTTTTTTTTTTTTTTTTGTCATACTAGAAAATCAGTGCACTAAATGAAATGAAAGGAGGCTATGTGTGGTTGCTATGGGCTAATAGACAGTCTATACAATCTGGGCAGTGTTATTATATGAGACCCATATTGTGGCACCAGGGGCCCCTCATGTAGAAAAACTGTTAGACTCAGGTTTAAAAATTCACTTTGTTGCCCTGCAAAACCAAAACATCACCTCTCATTTTTCCGAAACCTATATAAATGTAAGGAGCGCTTTGATGGTTGCTTGGGTCTGTTTTGGTTGCTTGGGCAACAAAGTGAGTTTTTTAAACCAGACGTTTATTAAAGTGGCCTCAGGTCTCAGGGTAGTGCAGGATGCGTTATTTTGAGCAGATGGGATTGTTGAAAAGGGAAAACATTGCGTTAACTGTTATTGACTCATATAGGTGGAGGAGTTTTTTTTTTCTCTCAAAAATGCCTTTAATTTAATTGGGTGGAGGAGTAGGGAGTGAGCTAATAACCCCCATATTAACGCGTCAGCCCCCTTTCCTCTTCAAAAACCCTATTAGCGCCCAGCCCCCTTCCTCTATCATATAATCCTATATATCCAGAGCTCAGCTTCTCTCCTCTATTTTACCCTATTTACCAAAAGCTCAGCCTCTCCCCTCTTAATTAACCCTATATATCACAGACTAGCTTCTCTCCCCCTATATTAAACCCTTTTTATCACGGGTCAGCTTTCTCCCTCTTTTCTTTTAACCCATATTCCAGGCTCAGCCTCTCCCCTTTTTCTTTTTAAACCCCCTATTCCAGAGCTAGCCCTTTTCTATAAAACATTATTCACGGCTCAGTTTCCCCTTCTCTATCTTTTTAAACCCATATTACGGCTCAGTTCTTCCTCTTTTTTATAACCTATATATTTCCGGCTCATTCTTCCTCTATCTATAAACCCTATATTTCACGGCCTGCTTTTCTCCTCTTCTATAACCCCATATATAAAAAGGGTTGCTTTCTCTCCTTTTATAAACCCTTTTTTATCGGTCTGTTCTTCCCTTTTTATATAAACCCTATTTTACAGGTCAGCCTTTTTCTCCCCGGTTTTTAAACCCCATATATCCAGAGCTCAGCTCCTATCCTCCCTTATCATATAACCCTTTTATCAGAGCTCAATTCTCTCCTTATCATTTAAACCCCATATTCACAGGCTCACCTCTTCCTCTTTAATATAACCCATATTCACGGTCAGTTCTTCCTTTCATATAAACCCTTTTTTTTAAAAGGCCGCCCCTTCCTATCATTCCCCATATATCAAGAGCTCAGCTTCTTCCTCTATCTATCCCTTATATCAAATCAGCTTATCTCCTCTATATTTAAAACCATATACACGAGCTCAGCTTCCTCATCTTATAAATATTTAAACACAGAGGCTATCGTTATTTTTAACCCCCATTTTATCACAGAGTAGCTTTTTTCCCCTTATCATATAATTTTTATCACGGCTCGCTTTTCTCCCCCTATCATATAACCCTATATTCACGAGCTCGCTTCTTCCACTTCTTTTAAAAACCCTTTTAAACAAGAGTCAGCTCCCCTCCTCTATCTTTTTAAATTTTAAAACGAGCTCAAACTCTCCTCTTCATTAACCCTTATTCCAGCGGGTCAAATTTCCCCCTTTATAATTATAACCCTATTTTTCACAGGGGCTAGCTTCTCTCCTCTTAAAATAACCTTTTTCAGAGCTCAGCTTATCTCCTCTATCATATTCCCTATTTCACAGGCTAGTTCTCTCCTCTATTATTAACCTATTTATTGAGGCCCATCCCCTATCATATACCCCATATATAAGGCTAGCTTTCCCTCTATATAAACTTATTATCACGGTCAGCTTTCCCCTCTATTTTAACTTATTATCACGAGTCGTTCTCCCCACTATCATTAACCCTATATATACAGGTCAGTTCTCTCCCCTTCTATAAAACCCCCTATATCACGGCTCAGATCTCCCTTTTTCATATACTTATTAAACACAGGCTCAGCTTTTCCCCTCTAATATAACTCTTATATCAGAGCTCGCTTCTCCCTTATCATATAACCCTTTAAAAATTAAGAGCTTTTCTCCCCTTTTCCCATTTTATTACCCCTTTTATCACAGAGGCATTTTCTTCCCCCTTTCATTAAAAATATATCCGAGTCAGTTCTCTCCTCTTTCATATAAACCCCCATATTACAGTGTTTCAGCCCCTGTCCTTATCTTTAATCCTTTTTGTCCAGGCTCGGCCCTCTTCCTTATCATATAATCCTTATTCCAGAGCTCAGCTTCTATTTCTCTATCATATAACCTATATATCATGAGTCAGCTTTTTCTCCTCTATCATATAACCCTATATATCACAGTGCTCAGCTCCTGTCCTCTATCATATAATCCTATATGTCACAGAGCTCGGCTTTTCCCTCTATCACATCCTGCTCTCAGATAGTGTATCAAAACCCCCGACAGGTTCCCTTTAAGCTGTTTTGTGGAGTCCCTGCCGCAGAGCTGTTTTTGTGGCACAGGGGGAGGACCTACATAATATTAGGCAGGTGGGTAAGTGTTATATTTTATTAGTGTATTTAAGGTAACTTTACTCAGAATTCTAGCAGTTACACGTACAGTTTGTCATTGAGGTTTTCTAGGTGTGATGGCGGTGTAGTACTCGGTCATACTGCTATCACCTTGTATGCTAATGGGGCGTAATTAACCCACTTTCATACCCCATCTTTATTCAGTCTCCATAAATACAAGGCTCCGGTCGTTCAGGATGCGTCTTGCTGTAAATGTTAAGAGATTCTTCTGAAGTTAATAACTATACGGTATTACAGCACGGCGGCCGCTTCCTCGACGTCTTTATTTGCAGCTCACAGGCTCATCTAGGAAAGGTCAAATGAAAATGCCAGGGCGAGTGTGAAAGCGGAAGACAGGCGCCCAAAATATGAAGGGCATGGGGTCCACGTACCAAGCTACTATGTAAAAAACAAACATGCATGACAATTTTCAACATTGTGCGCCATTTTTACCCTGAATACTGTCTGGGGGTCTACTTTCTATTACACCTTGTGTTTTAACTCCTCAAAATTTTGTACATCCTCTGCTTGCTGTCAGTAAATTACAGCATTCTTATTTACATTCAGAGGTACTGACCAAACCGATGCTGAACAAAAATTTCTCAAACATAGACGAAAACTCCAGCATTCGTAGTAATCTTCAAAATACAAAAACGCACATTTATTTGGTCTTGTTAAAAACATAGTAAGAACAAAGAAGGTAGTACAATTTACGCATTTCGAGCCTACATTTGGGCTCTAATTCATTACGAATAAGAGCCCGAATGTAGGTTCGAAATGCGTAAATTGTACTAACTTCTTCGTTCGTTACTAATAATAGCCCGAATGTAGGCTCGAAATGTATCAATTGTACTACTTTCTTTGTTCGTTACTAAAAAGAGTCCGAGTGCAGGCTCAAAATGCGTAAATTGTACTATCTTCTTCATTCGTTGCTAATAAGAGCCTGAATGTAGACTCGAAACGCGTAAATTGTACTACCTTCTTCATCGTTACAAATAAGAGCCTGAAAGTAGACTTGAAACGTGTAAATTGTACTACCCTCTCTGTTCGTTAATTACGAATAAGAGCCCGAATGTAGGCTCAAAAAGCATAAATTGCACTACCTTCTTCGTTCGTTACTAATAAGAGCCTAAATGTAGACTCGAAATGTGTAAATTGTACTACCTTCTTCATTTGTACTAATAAGAGCCCGAATGGAGGCTCGAAACACGTAAATTGTACTACCTTCTCTGTTCGTTAATTACGAATAAGAGCCCGAATGGAGGCTCGAAACGCGTAAATTGTTTTTACCTTCTCTGTTCTTTCTATGTTTAGTGGACAAATTTTAATGGCGTTTTAGTATTTTGAAGATTACTACAAAAGTGCTGGAGTTTTCGTCTATGTTTCACAATTATTCACCTGTGTGGCACCTACAGCCAGATGCTTCTCTGAACTTGCATCGTGACTTCTTGAGACTCTGAGATACACCCGCAATTACCTCTGAGCGTTTATATGACGTTTTTCTATGTATCAAATACATCGTATCTGCCTACTGCTGGGATAAGCCGACATGTGAACATTACCTCCAAACTGTATGGAGCCACAATACAGCAGCCATAAACTTCTTTGGAGCTTTAATGTTATCTGTGTGTCAGTATTCATGCTGTGTTAGCATTCTATTCATGTACTAAAAAAATACAGGTCAGCAGAGTATGAGTTCCTCTAAAATAAACAGAGCAGGGGATTGTGGGAGGACGCAGTGACCACAGAGAAAAAACCCATGTTACACAAATAAAATGCTTCGGACCCCGGGGTCTAAAGGGGGGGAACCGAAAGAGGGTTCTCACCATACACATAAACAATTGATGGTTATGCCTAAATTGTAATAGGGGGAGTTCACCCGGGACTGGACCTATCTCGAAAAAACCCCCAAAATCCATTTTTATTTCAATGGGGCCCAAATTCCTTTGATTAAAGGGAAAGGAAAAATCTGCACCAGATCTGCAGATAAACCATCCCGGCAAATTTAGCTTTTCCCTTTAAACCCCCTTACTCCCCCTGAAAATGTTAATGCCAGAACTTTTTTTTTTAGTTTTTGTCTCCTTGGTTTAAAACAGTTTAACTTTTTTTTTTTTTTATATATGCAGTTGGATGGGGCCTTTTTTATCGAGACAAGTTTACTTTATGTGGGAATATTTTAAAGTTCACAAAAATAATTGAAATTGTTTTGAAAAAAAAAATTTACTTTTTTTTTTTTAAATTTTTTTTTTACTTTTTTTACACGTTCACATTTCACACTTAATAATTGTTGTTAATTTTAAAATTTTTCGGGCTATGGATTCCTACTACCTTGGTTTTTTTTGTGTGTGTAAATTTATGCCAATTTTTAATTTTTATTTTTTTTTTTATTTTTTTTTTTTTTATTTTTTTTTTTAAAAATTGTTTTTTTTTTTTACTTTTTTTAAAATCTCATGAAAGGGGAACTGTTTTACATTTTTTATTTTATATATTTTTTTTACCCTTAGTAATGTTAGCTATTCATTTGCTAATTCATTATAATCTGGTCATCTGAAACAGGCAGGGAAATTAAGCACACAGTGGTTGCACTGCTTGTCACAGACGCCTGGGGGGACTCTAGGGTTTCCCGGGGTGACTGTCAGCCTTCCCTGGGCCTTGGGTCACCGGGTGTTCCGATACCCCACAAACAGGGGAACCCCCTTATTTCCTGGGTAAAAGCACCGCCGCAACAAAGGGTTTTTTGCACCGGGGGGCGGGGTTTCCCCCGCCCCCTTTCTCCAGGCATGCTTAAGGGTTTGGGGTGTGTGGTACAGCCTCATCTCAGCGCAGTTCGGGGCCGGGCGCCGCAAACCCCGAAGTCTACAGCGACGCCAAAGACGTGCTAAGACAACGCCCGCACCAGCCGAGCAAAAGTCGGGGGGCTCGATTTTTGGGTTTTGCAAGAAAAATGGGGTAAAATCTATGAAAATCCAAAAATAATTTTCACCGAAACACAGTCGTTGCCCTAGTGAACCCTTTGGCCATGTTTACCCCTTAAAATGGAAGTATTTTAGCCCTAATTAGCGCCTAGTGCCAAAAATTTGGCTGGAATCCCTTCATTTTTTGGGGAATTCCCCGTTCTCATAGAGAACTAGGTTATTCTTCTCTCCCCC